>OZ014478.1:27819323-27866998 GCA_963965965.1 Trididemnum nubilum
ATCCCAAGTGCTTTAATTAGGCTTACTCACTATGGTAAGTCCAAGCGAAATTGGGATTTTTTAGAAACTGAATAATGCTATGTCCAAATCTGGACTTAACATATTTTTGTCATCATTCATATGTGGACATAACATTATTTTGTGAACTTAAAATTTTTAAGTCTCATTTTGAATGGACATAACATATTTAGTTACTTATTCAATCAACACTGAATTAATATTTTTTATGTAATTGTTGCTATAAAACTTGTACTATTTACATTAACTTTATTTTTAAATTTGTCATAGCTGAGCTAGTACCGCGATCATTAAATGTTGGACCATAAATCGAAATGACTCTGAAGTTTGAATGTTATAATATGTTATGACGACGAGTGTTCCCTCTTCTTTTAAGAGGATGTTTACGAGCTTAAGTAAAGCTAGATTTTAATGGAAAAATTGAGCATATAAATGTATGTTATGGCTCAAAGTGATTGCAGACAGAGTTTAATGAACTGAAGCCAGTTCAGAACAATTTGTTAGCTAAAGCATTACTATGCAGTTTTTAGTAACCACAGTAAGGTAGGTATGAACTTCATATATTAATTTAAAAAACATTGAAGTTTTGATAGTTTGAAGATGAAAGAGCTAGAAATCGTCAAATGCAATATAATAAATTGTTTATTTTTGACTTGACTGACTAATGAGCTATAGAGTGTAAATTTAATGTACTAGTTAAGTTCTGAGAAGCAGCAATAGACTTAATGTAAATATGTCGATGACAATAGTGCACTGACAGCACGAGTTGAAAAGTAATGAATAAGTACCAGTTTGAGAATCAACTGATGAAATGTCAGTAAGAAACTATTAGCTCATTATAATGTGAAATTTATGGGGGCTACCGAGGATGGATTAGAGTCATAATGTCAGTTGGACGTTGAATCTTGTGCAGCATAGTAAAAGAACAAGTCTTTGGGCTGAACAAAATGCATGATATTAGTCAAAATTTAAAAACCCTGCAGGTTAGTCAATGAATGAAAAAAGTTTTTAACTAGCTGAAAATTTAAATTTAATGAGTTGGTAAATCTTCAGAATCAAATGTAACTGTAATTTAAAGCAATCAACAGTGAAACTTGTGAAAACGACAATAGAAAGTGTAAGTTTAACCACAGTCTTTACATTAATTTGTCTGATCGCTTTGTGATCAAACAGCTCATAGTTACTAGTGTTTTTCATGGAGTTAATAATAGATATTTTCACTACTTTAGGATGCTTAGAAGAGTATGGTACAGTGAAAATTGACTTTTTTGGTACTATATTGTATAATTCAGTTACCATTAATTAATCATACAGACTGTGGTTAATAGTGTAAAATGTATTGGTAATGAATTAAGTCTGCCATGTTAACAATTGTAATGAATTAAGAGAAAAGCTTACAAAGCTAAACTGACAACAGATAAATTTTGTAATGAATTACTCTTTCAATTGCGCACTGTGGGTATGTGAAATGTTCAAAATGAAGAATTGACCATGAATTAAGATTTGTGTGAAAAGTGATATTATGAATTTGTACCATTTTTAAAATGTGTAACATACTGCAGCAAATTAATGAAGATTTTGAAAACCAATTGACAAGCTGAAAATGTGTAATGTGCCTAATTGTGTGGTCATTGATCACACACAGACACTCAGACAGATATTTTCAGTATTAGAGCTTTTGTGAAATTTGTGAAGCTTTTTGTGAAATTAGAGCTGACAGCTTGAGCCAAACCATGTGAAACTTTCATGGATCAGTTCGAGTGTTGTAAAATTTATTAATTACTTAACTCTACTAATGCAATTGAGAATCAAATGATGATGATGTTGTGAACAAATTTGAGAATCAAGTTCTGAAAGCCAGATTATGTGAAACAGTACTTTACTGAGCCTCATGTATTGAAAACCAATACTCGTGCCGTAATTAAAATTTTAAGAAAACTGTGAAATTTCTTGAATAATAAATATATTGGTAAAATCTGTGTAGTAATGAATGATGTCGGCTTGAAGTTGAGTACTAAACACCAACATAATTTGCATTTTGTTACTTAACTAGTTAACCACCCAGCAAGGCTTAGCTTGCATTGTAAACTAAGTTTTAAGTGTGTTGTTGTTTGTTGAACTTGTTAAATATCGGTAAATTAATGGCAGGAATGACAATATTTTTACAAAGTTGTTGACTGGATACCTATTGTAATAGTTTGACAAAAGACTTGAAGCTAATCAATAACAAAAGAATCCGTAGCAAACTTTTATTATTTGTATTAAATACTTGCAATACATATGGTAAGTCTAGGCCATCTTTTTTTTTTTTTCGAAACTGAACTATTTTATGTCCAATTTTCGGTCAAAAAAAACAAAACTGCGCCATCTGATGGTGAGCATCACATAACGTTATAACCCCTAAAAGACCAAAAAACAACTTCGACTGCTGTTGTTCATGCTCTCAAGATTATAATCATGAATTCAATGTCTTTTTTTTATTTTGGCTTTATTTTTTAAAATGTCAAAATTGGACTTAGAATAGTTCCGTTCTAGGTGAACGATGTGTAGCCTGCAAACCTAGTTTATTTAGGCTAGTAGGCCAACCAGCAAGGAAATCAGTCGAGATCTAATGAGATTGGTTGTGTTCAAGCGTTGATCTATTGGCATCAGTTGAGTTGCAATTTGCTTCCAAGCTGTAGCAGCTCGACATTTTAACCTGATGTCGGTGCAGTTTTACCTGGTTTTACCTAGCTTACCGATTTCCCGCAATATTGACGTACCCAGCAAATATTCACCACATAATGCCACAACTTACAAAAATGACAGAAGTCACAATTTTCTATGACTTCATCAAAGATCAAGTTTACATTGTATTACCTACTGAGTTTGTTTTTTTCGTCAAAAAATAATGGAGTAATTTCAACCTCTGCCTAAAACACTACGTTGATAATTTTAAGTAAAACCTAATCCATCCTGAAAAATAAACAAATGTGTGAACGTGCTTTGCTTACTTAACAGCAATACACTTGAGAACTAATTTCACTTTTAGCTTGCGTTCCAAGTTACTTTAAGAATTCTGTTTAAACCACTTCAAGTGTAGTTGAGAGCAGAGAAGGGCTAATAATTTTTTGGAAATTTTTTTTGAAAAAATGATTTTATGAGTAGGGACCACAAAACATTAAGAGTTGACCAAAAATATTTTCGAGGTGACCATTTTTACAGTTTTCCACATTAAAAATCAAAAACTTTTGAAAAATTGAACACCCTTTTTCCCACAAGTTTCAAGTTGCATCTTAGGATAAGATGTTCTACAATGATTATCTCAGCTTGGTGGCTTCAAACAAGCAGCAAAGTCAATGGACAAGAATCCAAAGAAATCCACAGCAACACTAGATAACTGAATAGTAAAATACTCTTTAAGCAGTTGTGATTCCTCCTACTGAACATGAAGTAGTTGCTGCAATGCAAAATGTGTGGATTGTCCGATCGTTAGCATCTGACACGTCTGCCAAAAGAAGGATAAATATGCAATACAACAATAGCTACTCTGAAACTGAATAAAACCTACCATATACACTCGCATATAAGCAGAGTAAAAAGGTTACCACACGAGGGGTTGGCTCACACGTGCATAACTCTGATTACACACAAACAAAATGACATTAAAAATTAGCAGCAATTTAGAATCATTAAAAAAAATTTTTTTTTTCTCTTCAATGATCGTCAACCTAAAACTATAGGTTTTCATGTTTCGACCAGTAACTTAGGCCATCTTCACGTAGTGCCAGTAACTTAGGCAATAATAAATTGTATAGATAAATAACTTATGCTTCTAAATGCTAGCTGTCACGATGGCTAAGTTACTGGTCGAAACACGAAAACCTATAGTTTTAGGTTGACGATCACTGAATAGAAAAAAAAATTTTTAAATGACATTATTCTGACGTAATTCTGACAACTATGACAGAAGTTCAATATGCAAATAGTAATTTCATTTCTGCATGAATTGAAATGCAACGTAATGACGTTGGGGTGATTAACTAATCACAACAGTGTTGTCATAGCAAAGTTCTTGTTCTGCAAACTTTGCTATAAGTGCAGTTGATATGTTGCAACTTCTCTTTTTGCACATAGCAAATCGATATATTTCAAAGCATTGGAAAAATAACATCTGTTTTCCCACCTGAAGTGGTGTCTCACTGAGTTGATTAGCTGAAGCAATAGAACCACCAGCACCAACAACCTCCAATTTTACTGATTCGTGTAACTTCTCCTGTGCTCCAGCTTCTGCCAAATGTTGATACCAAAGTGGAACCCTGTCAATATACACATGACTGTTGATGTGATTATCTCAGGATTGATAAAAATTTGATTTTTTTAAAAGAATTTCAACAAAATTTAATATTTGATGAAGCTTTTTTTATGTTTGAGGAGGGATACATCGGTAGTCATTTACTCAGTATTTTGCTTTTTGAGTGATGTCAAATAATTTCAACGCATTAGTAAAACAAAATTTAATCAACAAAAATTCTAATTTACACTTAAGACACAAACATGGGTGAGAGAGTAAAGGTGCAGTTTTTACAATGACTCGGATTGCATGATCTAGGTTCAACCCACTCTGCATTGAGTTGATCAATACTGTATCAACCTGATCTGGGTTGGACCAATTTGGGATTAATTCATTATCATTAAAGTTGAAGAGCTGAAATTTTTCAGCAAAAGTGTAAAATGTGTTTGTCTTAATACGTATCAAATACGTATCAAATATTACAGCGATAACTCTGATAGCTTTCAAAAAGATTCCACAATGAAAAGCGTTATGCTTTTTTCACGCCACCTGATGAGAAATATATCTGTATTTTTAAAGTATGGGTTGCAAAAAATCAAACAATAGGCCGCACTAAGGTGATTCTAATCTTTCAAAACGACTTTTTTCTTTTCATTTTAATGTTTTTTCTATTCCATCATGACTGAATTACTACATTATACCCATTTCATTCGGCTTCATCTCAATACAACTGGACTGCATCGCGAGTGATCAAGAGGTTTTCCAAAAGCTTTAATGGCAGTGCAGCTACAATACTCAAGCTGTAATTACTGTAAAGTAGCAATTGGTGGTTATACGCAAGCTACTGTAGTCAACTAGCTGCTAAGTCAAGACTAGGTAAGATTATGACATTACTTGGAGCTGAATAGGTAAGTGGAGTACCAGAGGTAATATTAAGCTTAACAGTATGAAAGTTTAGCTATGCAAATACCAGTGAATGAATGGAGTCTAAATGACACCCCAAATGATCCCGGCTATGGGTGAAACAGACCGTAGGATTTTTTGTTTATATGTGCGACATGTACTGTGTTATAATAAGCAAGTGGACTGTAGTTTCAAATATTTGAAAACTTGTTTGGTGTTACAGAACTTGAGAATTGCTTTGATTAAAATGTTCATGTCTTTAAACCAGCTTCCATCCAACACTTGTCAGAAAAATCGTCAAAATGGAGAGCACAGGAAAAGGAGCAGCTATTTATAGAAAAAAGCTGAGCCGTGGACTGGTTGGAGAAAGGCCAATGAGAGAGCATCAATAATGCACAATCTTTAAACCGTACACAATTTCTTTTTGTCAGTAGAGGTAAGGTTATAAGTTTTCATGAAAGTGGCTATAAGAGTAGATAAATGAAAAGAAAAGCGGTCAAAGGCGTTGAGCAAATCTTCGTGGAAACCTTCCACCCAGTTTAATACGCAGTCTCTTGCTTTTAATTCATCCACTAAAATTCATCTTTTACAAAATACTGCCTGAGCTCAACATTATGATGACAGTAGATTTTCTATTTTTGACTAAGGCTGCTTTCCTTTCCATCCATCTTATCTGCTCTTGAAACCACTTTCATCAAAACTTGTAACCCTGCCCTCAGCCGACAAAAAGAATTTGTACACAGCTAAAAGATTATGCACTAACGACGAACTCTCATTTGTCTTTTTCCAGCGTATTACGGCTCAGCTTTTTCCTATAAATAGCCGCTCTTTTTTCAGCACTCACCATTCTGACGATTCTTCTTGACAAGTGTCAGACAAAAAGCTGCTTCAAAGACAAGAATATTTTAATCAAAGCAATTTATAATATTAGTGTGACGGCAGTCACCTCATCTAGTATCGAAGCCCTTGTTCTGCTCAACCGGCTTGTGATGCTAATCATGTGACTTCGCATCGCTGTTGGTGTTTGCAAAAAGGTTGCTTAGAGCATGCGCTGATTGGTGCCGTGACATTTGTTGTTTTCTCATTGTCCGAACTCAGACACAGAAAACTATTTTGAGCTCTCTTTCGGATTTGGGACAACTAGCATTAACAGCAACATTTTTTCAATGTCAACGTTTTCATTTGAATTTCAAGTCAAGTGTTTTGTTGGAATTTTATTTGCAGTTAAATCGCTTACGTTTATTTTATTTTGGTTAATTTAGAGATTGGTGCAATAAAATATATTTTTTATTTAAAGTTTATTGTGGCGTTTGTTTTTCTATAATTTGGCGAAGTTAAACTACTTCAATTACATATGTCACAAATTGGTGACCCCGTTTTTTGTATTTTTTGTGCATATTCTTTGGCATTTTCAAGACGGTTCATAGACAGACTAGTTTTTGTTTAAACTGGCTACCAGGACTAAACCTTTTACTAGATCACAGGCCAAGTCAAGTAATTTCGATTCAAATAAATTTTGTGAACTTTCCGCTTCAACTGCACACACGAGAAAAGGATTCACAAACAAAAGCAATATGTCAATTCTGAAGAAACTTCAGCTGCAAACAACTCATGACCAGGTAAAACTTGTAAAAGTAAATCCTAAAGATGAAGTTTTATCTGCAGATGAATCTGGCTCATCTAATTCTCATTCTCAGCAACGTAATACTAATTGTGACCAATGCTGGCAGCATCGCTTGTATAATGCCACTCGTAAAGTATTTCGTGATTTTGATAAATCTATACCCACTATTTGGTTTAGTTTATTTGAACTGAAGTTGCAACAGTGTGGACTTTTGGCAGATGAACAGTGAAAAAAATGCTTTAACTTCTTGTTTCCCGAATGACGTTTTGCTAATTATACACGATCTTTTGATTAATCAGGCTTTGTATCAATGTATTAAACAGCGTTTATTACAATGGTTCGAACCCAACCTAAGCAGCAGAGTGACCAAACTTTTCAATTATTCTATCGTTACAGCTGAAAAACTTTCTCAATTTTTGTGGATGTTGAGAACCAAATTAACTAAAAGCGAAATGTCTCAAGAAATGATTTGTGAGTTGTTTATTGCCAATATGCCTGAAAACATTCGAAATAGTTTAATAGCTGTTAAAGACTTATCTCTAGATAAATTGGCTATAATGGCAGACCAGATGATTAGTAGTGGCAAAGAGTCGGTCGTCAAAAATATTTTTTTTGCTATTGAGCACAAGAAATCTGAACAATCAGCTGCGTCTAACAACAGCGAAATCCTTTCAAGAATGGACTCTTTAGAAAAAAAGTTGAATGATGTCTTAAATTTCACTCAGTCTGGTAAATCAAATAAATTCAACAAGCAGCAGCCCTTTAATCAATTTAACAAAGGTAATAAGTGGAAAACTCGTGAACAACCAGACGTTTGCTGGTTTCATAAAGCATTTGGAATTCATGCAAAGAAATGCACCAAACCCTGCAATTTCATTGCGGGAAACTAGTGAAGTCCACCTCAGTAGCGGTGGTCAAGGTGGATGAGGATCAAAGTTTGCTGCCTCATGTTTTGGACATTAAAACTGGAACGAAATTTTTAGTTGATACCGGGGCTGAGGTCTCGATTGTTCGACCTACACGAATTGACCAATCATTTAAATCGTATGACAGATCATTGTTTGCAGCAAAATCACTCACCGATTGCAACGTATGGTAACAAACCTCTCACACTGCAATAGGTTCTCAGCAAAAGTTTAGTTGGATTTTTATTGTCGCTGATGTCAAGTACAACATAATTGGTTCCGATTTTTTAACTCATCTTGGCATGACTGTTAACTTCAATAAGAAATGCTTAGTTTTTGAGAATACCAAAAGCATTCCACTAATTTTCCAGATGGCTTCCAAAGTTGATTATCCTATTTCATTTGTGTTTGAAAATAAGTTTTCGGATGTGTTGTTAAATTACCCGGAAGTGACTTGTCCTTGGGATAAGCTGAACAAAGTGAAACACAAAGTAACTCACAAAATTGTTTTTGAAGGTTATCCGTGCTCTGCGCGTTTTTGTACGACAGCTATCTCCTGAAAAACTAAAATGTGCTAAGAAAGAAATTGACGAATTATTAGAAGCTGGAATAATTCGTCATTCTAACTCACCCTTTGCATCAGCACTTCACATGGTGCCAAAATCTTCTGCTAGTGGTAACACTTTCTAGTTATGTGGAGATTATCGCCAGATTAATCAAGGCACAGTTGTTGACAAATATCCTGTGCCTAATTTACAAACTTTATTCCACAGATTAGGCGGATCCAGCATTTTCTCAAAAGTAGATTTGGTAAAAGGCTATCATCAGATTCTAATGGATGAGGATTCCATTGCCTCAACTGCAATTACGACACCTTTTGGACTTTTTGAATACTTGTACATGCCGTTTGGTTTAAGGAATGCTAATGCAACGTTTCAGCGGTTTATTGATCATGTTTTGCAAGGTATGTCTAATGCAATAACCTATGTAGATGACATCATTGTGTTTTCTAACTCTCCAGACAAACACGTTAAGCATTTGAATGAACTTTTCAGAAGACTTAAGAATTTTGGTGTGATCGTAATCCCATTAAATCACAGTTTGGACTTTCAAAATGCAGTTTCTTGGTTCATGTTGTGACTGCCAATGATATCAAACCACTACCTTCTAAAGTTGAAGTTTTCAAAAGTACCCCTTACCTAAGGATGTTAAGCAAGTTGCGCACTTATTTGGGAATGATAAACTTTTATCACCGCTTTGTACAAAATTGGCTTTTTATCTTGCTCCCCTTAACGAATATTTGAAAAAGGAAGGCAACAAAAATTCTCGTAAAATTGCGTGATGGACCGAAGAAGCCAAAGCTGCTTTTCAAAAAAGCAAGGATTTATTAGCTGAGTCAGCATTATTGGTTTATCCTAGTGAAAATTGCAAATTGAGCATTGCAGCAGATGCCAGTGATGTTTCTGTTGGTGGTGCTTTACAACAAGAATTTAAAGGTACGTGTCAACCTATTGCTCTCTTTTCATGAAAACTCGATAAAATACAACAGCTTACTTACAGTGCATTTCATCGTGAACTATTTGCTGCTTATGCTGCAATTCGACATTTCAGGCATTTGTTGATGGACGCAGTTTCACTTTGTTTTCAGATCACAACTGTTTGTGCATGGATTTTATTCTCGTGGCGAGCCAATCATTCCTAGACGAAGCCGACAAATGAGCTACATTTCAGGGTTTACTAATGACATAAGACATTTGGCATGGTGATCAAAACGTAGTGGCCAATGCTTTATCACGAGTTGAAATAAATAACGTGAAATTTTTTCAGGAAGGTTTAAATTACAAGAAATTGCCAAAGCTCAACAAGACACGTTCATTAAATCTTTGATCGAAAATCCTTCCAAATCAAGCTTGAAAATTTCTGAAGTGAAAGTTGAAGATCAGATCAAGTCATTTTATGTGATGTTTCAACTGACAAAGTAAGACCTATCATACCTGAACAGTTTCAAAAAGTTGTCTTTGACAAAATTCATAACTTGGCACACTCCAGCATTAAGGCCACTCGAAACTTACAACAACGTACATTTATTTGGAAAAATATGAAAAAAAAAATAGTCGTGATTGGGTTAAGTGCTGTGTTTCATGCCAGAAAGATGAAATCATTTACCACAACAAATCTCCGTAAAGCCAGTTCAACATTTTTTCGGGTCGTTTTGAAATTTGCATGTTGACCTTGTTGGACCTCTACCCTCTAGCAATGGCTGTAGATATCTTTTGACAGTAGTTGATAGTTTTTCCCATTGGTTTACAGCCACCCTATGAAAGAAATTACAGCAGAGACTTTGATTGAGACATTTGTCAAAGGATGGATTCAATATTTTGGCTGTCCGTTATCGGTCGTAATCGAACAAGGTGGTCAATTCACAGGCTATCTTTGGAAAAACCTTACGAGCGTTTTAGGAATTAAGCATGCTACTACTACCAGTTATCACCCTCAAGCCAATGGGCTCGTGGAAAATTTGCACCGACATCTGAAAGATGCTCTAAGAGTGCAAAAGTTTCCAGACATGTGGTACTTCAATCTTCCTATTGTTCTATTGGTTCTACGCACTACCATGAAGGAGGATTTTCCTCTTTCCCCCAGCTGAATGGTGTATGGCCAAGATCTTCGTTTACCGAGTGAGTTTAAAACTCAGATATGCGAAATGTTTTGCAGAGAGAAAACCTCATTCAACATTTAAGGATTTTATTAGTGACCTAAAACCTGTTCCACCTCAAGTTCATTCTGAAGTGTCTACTTATCTTGACAAACAGCTCTAGCACTGCAAAATGGTGCTCGTTCGAAATGATGCTGTGCAACCACCCTTGTCACCTTGATTTTCTGGTCCTTTTGAGGTTATCAAGCGGTTGGTGACAAATACTTTGTGTTGAAGGATCCAAACAATGGTTCAGAAAAGTCAGTATCTGTCGATAAACTTAAAGTTTTCCATACAGCCCCTGAATCACTATTCGATGAAGCAGTCCCCGTCAAACCTTCCACTGAAGAAAAGATTGCTCCAACCCATGATAATGATGATTCAACACCTGAACAAGCTGCAAATCTTCCGATCAAGTTCGAACCAAATATGGCAAGGTAGTCAAGACCCCTCAACGCTTTACGATTTAAGTAGTGTTTCTTCAGAGCTGAATCAACCTGTTTTTTTTAACATTTCAGCACTACGATGATTTGACATTGAGTTGACAGACAGGTTCGGGAGTTCTACGTTGACCATTCTAGGTTGTGTATGTTTGTTGTTGTGGGTGTTTGGGAATGTGTGAAGCCCTGGCCAGGCAGTCGTGTGAATGGATGTCGTGTGTTGCTTTCAGGATTGGTTAGTTTAACTCCTGTTCTCTTGTTTTTGCTTGTCGTTCCAGCTACATCACTTTAGCAATCGATTCAGAATTGTCATCGTTGGTAGTACGTCATCACTCATCGGTACTTGTTCTGGATCAGCAACTTTCTTCGTGTTTTGTTCTTGTTTGGATGGGTATAGTATACCTCACAGCATGGAAACATTTTACTAAACATTTTTTTCCTAAATTACCCTAGGGAACCATCTAGAAGGTGCTAACATGTTGTAAATATTTTTGTGCATTGGTAAACGTAAACATCGTTCAACATTTTTAATTTTTCAGAATCTCGTTACTCACGATCGCTTCATAGATCATACACGACTTCTTATTAAGTCTACAGTCTATGTGAACATACCATGTGCTATTTGTTTTCATCGCTTGCTTGTGGTCCCTCACTATTTCATTCTTATTGTATTGCTATCATAATTTATTTAAGTATCATATTTTTGTAATAATGCATTCCACTGGTCCTGACATATTTCTCATCATTCATTTTTTCTTTAGTCGCAACTTGCACGGATTGCTGTTGGTTGACAGGAGAGTGTGCTGAGGAGAACAACAAATCAAGGATCAATCGAATGAACTTTCGTCCAATAAACGCAAAGTTTTTGTTGCTGCATGCTACATCAAAATTTAAAAACAAGAAATCTACCAAAGAAGTTATTTCAAATCAAATCGTGCATTTTCACTTTCAAGAGTACATCCTAGTGCATTTTGAGAGCACATGCTGGGTGCACAAGTTTACGTCATTGTTCATAAAATGCTACTGTTTTATTATGACTTGATCGCTACCATCGGTACGACCACAGTTCATACAACAACTCGTTAACTTGCTGGCTTAAGCATTTTATTCAATGCAAATTCCAATCAACACATATTCTCTTTATCACCATGCAACTCGAATGCACACATGAAACAACCATACCGTTTTCAATACCGATAATATCCTTGTTCTTTATGGTAATAGCAACATAAAATCGAACTTTCCCCCTCAAGATCACCGGTTGTGAAAAGGGTCACACTTTTTTGAACACTCCTTGGCAGTTCATGTTAGGTATAAGTTTATTGTATGCATCATTTTGTGTGTTTTATCGTCTCGTCTCTCGTCTGGGGGCAGGCTGGTGTGACGGCAGTCACCTCATCTAGTATCGAAGCCTTGTTCTGCTCAACCGGCTTGTAATGCTAATCATGTGACTTCGCATCGCTGTTGGCGTTTGCAAGAAGGTTGCTTAGAGCATGCGCTGATTGGTGGTATGACATTTGCCGTTTTCTCATTGTCCGAACTCAGACACAGAAAACTATTTTGAGTAGGGATGTACCGATACCAAAATTTTTGCCAATGCCAATACCGATTCTTGTTGAAATGCCGATTCCGATTCTTTAATTACTATGTAACTTATATATATGTATGCTGGACAAAGTTATTTTAAGAGGAGTCGTGTTTAAAGCAACGCTTTACAAACAAGCAGGTGTTAACTCTGAACGCAAAATCAAGCGCAAAACTATTGGCTGCACCATTAAAAAATGAATAACTGTATGTCGCTGACATCATTCGACCGACGCGGTAATATTCTTTAATGGCATATGGTAGCTTAGTGTCACACCAATTCTGCTTAGTTAGAGCTTTGCAACATCCATGGCTTATCACTGCGACTGACTAGCGATCTCGCAGACACAACATACAATTAGAAAAATGTTCAACAGAACGTTGCGATTTTAATATTCAAAATGAAACACTCACAAATTCAATTGCAGCAACGTTGTTTATATACTGTTAATAAAAGCGTAGCAGCATAGGAGGGCACAAGTCCGTTAATCGTTAATCTGTTAATAACGAAGCTAACTTTTTTATTAACTCGTTAATCCGTTAAAAAGTTTTTTCATGTTAACGGACTAAATTAACTTCCGTTAAGTGCTGTTAACGAACTAAAGTAACTTCCGTTAAGTTCTGTTAACTTCCGTCAAGGCTTTTATCCTAATATCTTGCAGCTTTGCTGTGCATTTGAACTTGTTTTTATCTTGAAATTAGATTAGACTGTAAAATGTAACTTTCAAAACACAAAAAGACCACCATAGCAATAAATTTTTCCTTACAATCAGCTCAACTGCGTCAATACGTCAATACGTGTTCTAGAAGCGAGTGAATAAAGCGAAATGTAAATTACAGGCAAAATGTTAACAAATTAACGGACTTTATAACTTCCGTTAATTAAAGCTGAAAATAACGGATTAACGTTAACGGAGGTGTGAAGTTTGTTAACGGACTAGTGGTTAACGAAGCTAACGTTTTGCATTAACTTGCCCACCTATGCGTAGCAGCATCGTTGTTTATATACTGTTAACTTTTTTTACAGCAGCTTTAGAGTTCAGACTTACACGTGTTTCATTTTCAAGCTTTCTGTTCGCTGCATTCAAAACCACAGCAATTGTATTGTAATCAATAGCTTTGTTCAAACAATCCTGTGATGCAATAAACTGTTTTTACCATCGTTTTGCGCAATATGCAACTGCACGAAATAATAAGCAATGCGCTCGCTAAAAACCTTCTTTGTTTCATTTTTTCTTCAACAATTTGTAGTTTTTCTTTTCGTAACATGTGTAAACGCTTTCACAAAAAGAAAAATGTTTTTGTCTGGTAAGAAATACCGATGTAAAACGATCTGATCGGAAAAAAATTAGCAATGTTATTATGTTCAAAGAATCGGCAAGTATCGGCCATATTTTACCGATGCCGATTCCCCCCAAAATTGCCGATACTTGCTGATGCCAATTAATCAGCACATCCCTAATTTTGAGCTCTCTTTCGGATTTGGGACAACAAGCATTAACAGCAACATTTTTTCAACATTGACGTTTTCATTTGAATTTCAAGTCAAGTATTTTGTTGGAATTTTATTTACAGATAAATCGCTTACGTTTATTTTATTTTGGTTAATTTAGATATTGGTGCAATGAAATATATTTTTATTTAAAGTTTATTGTGGCGTTTGTTTTTCTATAATTTGGTGGAGTTAAACTACATTAATTATTAGAAACATACGTCACATCAGCATAACTAGGTTTGGGTCATGACATGTTTATAAAACTCAGATTTGGGTCATGCTCAAAAGACTTTCAGAGCCACTGCGATTATACACATTTTTTTGTTTCTTTACAATTTTCTTATTTTTGCTAATCATCACCTCATCTCATTTTGGATCTGCTGTTATCCCGTAGACAAAGTTGGCTGAATTTTGTATGGATGGATACATTTAGGCACAGAATGATTATGCGCAATCAATCATGCGCCAGGACTATTATGCGGCAAGACTATTTTGCTTTATTCAAAGCAGCGTTCTCTAATATAATTTTATTTAGGTTGATGTTTCACTCCCCTTCCGAGGAGCATCATCAGAACAGTTATGCATCTCTTGTTTGCAAAGATGAAAATGAAATTAGTGAGAAAAATACATGTAACCAGGAACTAACTCTTGTGACGTAACAACCAAAAAGATATACATTCTTTATCACAACAAGCAATATCACAGAAAAATTATTACATGTGCCAAAAGTATTATATAACTTGTATCAACTTATGTGTAGCCTAACAAAAAAAAATCACTATTAAAAGTACAGCATGAAAACTAATCGATAACCATACCATAAACAATGGGCATGCTAGCGCCGTCAATTCTGTTTTAAAATGTTTGCTTTAGCTGCTCATTGATTTATGAAAAAAATCTACGCTGTATGGCGTTTACTGTAATTGGCTTCCATTTTCAAAATTCTAGCTTCATACCACGCCACAAAATGATCAATATCTACAACACGCTGGCAGAAAGCGAAGTTTTTTACATGCATTCTTTTGACTCCATTGAAATGGTCACGTTTTCTGGCTTTTAAACTATGCCCCATCGCCCAATGTCACTAATATACACTGCATCACAATCATGACATGGAATTTCATACACAAGCCCACTTTTTTCAGACTCGAAACTACGATCTTTAGGTTTGCAAAAAACAGATGACAACATACAATGTGGTTTCAGAGCCACTCCAATGCCAACTTGGGCCCAAACCATCTTAATAGCCTCAAAAACTCCCTGCACATATAGAATTGAGATAAAAGCAAAGTATGTATCTGGCAGTTGAGATCTAGGATGAGATTCAGTTTGCTCAGCAAGAAATTGATCGCTTGAGCACATATGCATAGAAGATCCATTGTTTTATAGTGTTTGGTTGATGTGATCAAACTCAATCAGTTTATGTTCTGGTTAGATGATACTATTGGCTCTTGAGTAGAGGGTTTGGGCTGAGCTTTTGAGCAGTAGGATGACGAGATGTATTAGATATCAACCGGTATGCGTGGGCTTCCTGTAAACATTTGTACAGGGTTGCCACAAAAACTTCAAAATCAAATTCCAGGACTTTTTTAGGTCATTTTCCAGGACTTTTCAAGGACTGTTTACGATTTTTTTTACAGGTCTTTAAATTCAATTTTGACTACTTTGCTACTTCTTTCATGCATGTACTTTTTTGTACTTGTGATTGACAAAAATTTTGTTGTTAACGCATTTGAATTTTCAGTACTGACTACTAGCCAGATACAAAGCCTGAAATTTGAAATGAAAGGGCTGTGCTTTTGGGTTGAGGGCAGAGTCTCTGGCAGCCGGAAACCATTGGGGGTCTGGGGGCAAAGCCCCCAGCCCTCGAAGATTTTGCAATTTTTTTGCAATAATAACTCAATATTAGGCCTAGCTAGGTAAAAATTATTTCTTATAAAATGTGGAATTGAAATTAGCACTGCAAAAACATGATTAAACTGGTTGCACAAACGGGCTCAGTATGTGGGTGATGGCTAGAGCTCGTCTGATATGACTTTATCAGGCCTATACCCATATATTAACTTACTAACTACCAAATTTTGTCGCTATTTTTCACTCAACTTGACACTAAAAGTTTCAGTAATCCTCCTCTAAAGAAAGACTATTGCAAACATAATTCATACTACGCAAATAGAGCCCAAAATCACTCGTGCTTGCTCTAAAAAATAAACAGTTTAAAGGTAATTGCGCTAAGTCGATATTTTATCAACGATACAGAGCCAATACGATAAACCGGCTTGGCCCTGATATCGGCCAATATATCCGTTGCGCTCTTGTAATGGGTAATGATAAAACTTCAGTCCTAGCTTTATTTCCAGAGGTTAACCATAAAACCATATCATTTGAAAAATACACAGTTTATTTGCATGCCATCGTGCAAACAAAAAAAAATGCTATTCTAGTCCTAACCCCAACCTTAAACTTAACCCAAACTGTAACCCTAGCTCTGATTAATCCTAACGTTAATCCAAACCTAAACCTAAAATCTAAACCCCAACTAACCACTAACGATAATAATTTAAAAAATAAGAGTATTTGAGGAAATGAGCACCCACTCTTACTCTCTTATTCTCTCTAAGCAGAGCTCATTTGCACGCTAAAGTGTAAATAGGCACTTCCTTCAAAAAAACTCACAAGTATTAATCAAAATTGTCTGTATTTTACAACGCAAGATAAAGATATAATTTGGGAGGAGGAGCTAATGAAACAGAATTTAAGAGAATCGATTGGCAATTGACAGAATTAAAAACTGAACAGACTCCTTACAACTTTTTTATAAAGCCTACGTTAAGTATTTTGCATCAAGCGTTCGAACTGATTGTTAATTTTGAGCTATTTTTAGTTAGTTGCTACTGGTTTTATTTTTGACCAATATTAGCCCTTTTCCAAAATCTGTTCCAAAAGTGGCTTTAAATTACTTTAGTGTCCATATTACTGCAAAAAACTGCCACAGAAGTACAGTACAGTGTGAAAAAAATTGCATTTTTTTTATAGTGCATTTTGGTCAACGGGTCAATGGGGGGGCTACAGCCCGCTACGTTACTGCTACTAGATCCATGAATTTACCCTTCTTAATAATATTCAAAAATTTATGCACACTGCACTGCAAATTTTGGCATTTTGTTGGTCGAGTGGCAACGCTTTCGTCTTTGGAGCTGGAGGTTTGAGGTTCAAATCTTGGGCCGGTCAAATCGGACACAGTGTTGCCAACGGCTCACCACCACAAGCCAAGTCAACTGACCGCGACAAACTGACCACGAAGCGACGATTTCGTTACAGTGGTTTCGTCACTGATTTCGTCGCAGTGATTTCGTTACAAAGTGAGAGTTTGGGCAAGATGGCTCTGGGGATAGTAAAAATATATTTAGGATCGCCCTTTTCAACCAATCGGCGTAGTTCGCGGTCAGTTTGTTCGCAGTCAGTTGGTTCGCAGTCAGTTTGTCGCAGTCAGTTGTCGTGGACTCTCACCACCGCTGCGACATTTCTTCGAAAGGAGCTATGTTGCCTGGGTGCAATGACGTGGAGATGGGCCCCACCAACTTGTTACACGTTTTAGCGTATTATAGCAAGAATAATGAAAGATTTAATTTAAGAAAGAAGTTCTCATTTGCACTCTAGCGCACTAGCAAGAACTGCTTAAAAAGAATAAGAGAGCAAAGAGCAGAAGAATGCGTGCTCATATTAATGTTACAGTTAGAGCTAGGGTTAGAGCTTGGGTTAGATTTAGGGTTGGGTTAGGGCTAGAATAGCGATTTTTTTGTTTGTGCGCCAACATACAAATAAACTCTGTCTTATAACAATACAATAAAGCTTTTTGAACGAACTTCACAATGCAAATTATTTCACAATTGGCTTTGTACAATTACCAGACTACAAGGTACCAGTTATTATAAAAAACAACTTCACATTTTGTCCTAGTAAATCACGGGAAAACTTTATAAACATTTTCCAGGACTTAAATACAACAAAGATCAAGGACTTTCAAGGACTTTCCAGGACAGCAAAAAAAATCCAGGACTTTCCAGGACTTTTCCAGGATGTGGCAACCCTGTTTGTAGAAAAAGAGCCATCAGCCCCACGACGAAGCAAAACATCCAAGAATGAACGAGAACCTGAAGCTTCTATCTCTTTTGTAAACTGAATCAAGCTGTTTATCAAGCTAAGATACAGGTGGAAGGGCTAAATATGCTTCGTTTCCATGATTGCATAAACGTCATCAATGTAATAGACCCATATTGACAGAGGGTTGGGAAAAATAGTCAGGCCTCTTTGCTGCAAATCCTCCATCACCAGTTTAGTAATTACTGGAGATAGAGGTGAACCCATGGGAGTACCAAAAACTTGTTTGTAGATTGTGCGGTTGTATGTGAAGCAAGATGAGTTTAAAGAAACATCTAAGGCCTCATCTAACTCTGCGATGGAAAGAGTTGTATGATCGTCCTAAGTATTATCATTGCTGAGTGGGTCTAAGACTTTTAGGGGCAGAATGTTTAGGCGCAGAATGTTTATGCACCAAGACTATTAGCGCTTGGACGCTTGGACTTTCAGCACCAGAGGTGAAAAAAATCTTTTTCCAAAAAAATTTTTTCCCAATGTTTTCTAAAAATTTTTTCCAATAAGTTTTTTCAAAATAACTTTTTTCAAAAAATTTCCAAAAAAATTTGTTTTTTCAAAAAATTAAAAAAAAAAACTTTTCCCCGAAAAAAGTTTTTCTCCAAAAAAAACTTTTTCAAAAAATATTTTTTCCAAAAACAAAGCTTTTTTATTTCAAATACCAGTATTTTTTTGAGTAAAACAGTTTTTTCACAATTTTTTATGAAAAACTTTTCATACAAGTGCTATAGTTCAAATTTTCAAATTTATCACACTCAAATCAAATTCTATCCCATAGCAAATATGTGAGGAAGTGCTACCTCACAATAGTGAAAAAAAAAAAACATAGATGAAAGTCGTATCAAGAAGAGCTCTCTCAATGCTGCACACAGTGCTGTCATCAAGGGTAGCCCTCCGACATGTCATTTTACCTCATTCTTAAGAGGGTTGAGGTCACAGAGGAACTCTGAGAAGACTAAACAATTGAACAACACCCAAGATCTGAACCAGAGCTCAAAAATCAACAATAGAGAAAAGGAAAATGGACCCAACAGTCACCTTTATCAAAACTTCTAACATCATCCTCTGCCGACAAAAAGAATTTTCGTACAGCTTAAAGATTGTACACAAATGACGCTACCTCAGTGATCCTTTTCCAGCCAATCACTGCTTGGCTTTTTTCTATAGCTGCTCCTTTATCTGCGCTCTCTATTCCAATGATTTTTCTTGGCAAGTGTCAGATGAAAAGCTTTGAAAATATTAACATTTTAATCAAAGTAAAACTTTTTTGTTTGAAAAAACTTTTTTTTGGAAAAAAATTTTATTAAAAAAAAACAATATTTGAAAAATAATGTTTTTGAAAAAGTATTTAAACGGTTTGTTTTTTTTTTTTTGAAAAAAAAACTGCTATATGAACCATAATTTTTTGAAAAAAAATTAACATTTGAACATTTAACCAAAGTAAAACTTTTTTGCTCGTAAAACCTTTTTTTTGTAAAACCTGAAACATAACTGTTGTTTAAACCAAAAGAATTTTTTTTGAAGAAAAACTTTTTTTTGAAAACATATTTTGGAAAATTTTGCTATAAAAAAAATTTTTTTTGGAAATCCCAGCGCAAAAAAGTCTTGGTGCCTAAAAGTCTCAATTCTTGATTGGTGTTGACTGAATGTCCTGTACTTAAACATTCTTTGCCTAAACATCTCGTGCATAAAGTCACAGTCTGTTATTGAGTCTATCAAGCACAATAGTTCTAGCTGCTCTAAGTGGTACTGAAGTGAATAAACTGACATCAAAAGACACTTGTGACTCATATTCATTAATACAAACAGGTTCAATCATTTTTATAAACTCCACAGAGTTTTTTACAGTATGCACAGACAGAATTACCAACTAAACGTGACAAAAATTTTTTCAAAAATTTAGATAATTTATATGAAGCTGATCCTATAAAAGAAACAATGGGTCTATGAGGAAGATTCAGTTTATGGATCTTGGGTAGGCTGTAAATACAAGGCAAGGCAGAATCACATGAACGTAGGTATTTGTACATAAAAAACGAAAATTTGCCACTTTTACATTGTTTCCAAATAAAGTTATTTAACTGTTTTTCATTGCATAAAATCGAATTTTTTAAAAAAATATTGTAGGTTTTTGGATCTTGCAAAAGGGACAATAATTTATTCTGATAATCCAATTGATCTAAAACATCGATACAATTTCCCTAATCTCCACTGATGATAATGATGTCATTGCGTTGTTGTAGTTCTTTAATTGCTTTCATTTCATCTATTGTTAAATTTTTCCTGGGTGGTTTTGCCATTTTCAAGAGGCTAGTATTGATACTTGAAAAAGCTTTCTTTTTGTGTTTAATTGATGTAATCCTTACTCCATGCCTCAAAGAAAAGCCAACTTTGAAATTTTGATCATTGCCACAGCAAATTTGCTTTCTTTTTGCAAAATCGCAACTTGAGATTGTGTTAGTGCCCATGAAAAAGAATTTCTAAACCAGTTTTGAGTGGATGAGGGACGTTTTTTGTCAACGGAGCCACCAAGAAGCTGTTCTAGTTCAGCTTAATACAAATTATATAACACTATTGGCAGATGTAATACATTTTCTGTGATATTGCATGTTGCAATAACAAATGTTGCATATTTTTTGGTTGTTACTTCACAAGAGTTATTCCTGGCTACCTGTATTTTTCTTACTAGTTTCTATTTTATTTTTGCAAACAAAAAATGCATTACAGTTTTGATGATGCACCCCGGACTATGGAGCAAAACATCAAAAATAAAACTACATTGGAGAACACTGCTTGGAACAAAATGTTTCATCCTGATGAACAAGCTCTTAGCTTCATTTTCAAACGAGACTATTATAAACTAGGCCTTTAAGTGCAAGAGTTCAAAAAAAATTTTCTATTTAAGTTTTTTTTTCAAAAAATACTGCTTTTTTCCAAATAAATTTTTTTGCCTGCAAATAACACTTTTTTCCAAAAAAAACAATTTTTTGAATGCTTTTTTTTCAAATATAAATTTTTTTGTCATATAACTTTTTTTCCAAAGAAAACGTTTTTCAAACAAAAAATTTTACAAAACAAATTGATTTCTTCCCTATTGTATTTTTTTCATTGAAAAAAATTTGTTTTCCACCACATGTTTGTGAGGTTTTCATTCCCAAGCCCACAGTCTCAAATACTGAGACAACAAGACTTGAGTTGCATATGTAAATGTGTAATCTTGGCACACACAGCCAGTCGCGTGACGTTTTATGGTTATTTTTACGCTACCTGAAGCAAAAAATGTAGTGCTAAGTTTTTCAGGAGCTAAGGACTTATCTACCAGCAAATTCCATTTATAATCATTACACCTTGTAGTAAATATAGTAAAAACAATGTTTAAATGGATATGTGTTAAGTTTAATCGTTACATCTTGTTGTAAACAACTTGTAGTAAAAACAATGTTAAATTCTTGCTAAAGAACTTTTGAAGTTGCACAGAATTGTAAGCTGCTTCAAATTATTGTTTTACTTTTGGATTATTTTTTTTGTAGTGTGAGTTGAATTAGAAGTGGCTGTTGAGAGTGGACTGGACAACCATTTTTGACAATATTTTTGCATACAAGTGCGTTATACAGGGTGTCCATAAAGTCTGTTTACAATTTAAAAAAGTTACTACAACTTCAAATGATGAGATAACACAATGAGGGTTGTTTTATGTTAACATAATTATTGATGAGAGGACACTGAGAATCAAACCCAGACCAAAAAAGTACCAGATGACAATTTTGTGGTTAAATTTTATAGACGGTAGAAACAATCTGAACTAACACAAAATCAGTCAATATATTTGAAACCGATATATAAAATATATTAAAAGGTCCTTTTAGACCGAAATCGATTTTAACATTTTAGTTTTTAATATATTGATTTTAAATATATTGACTGATTTTGAGTTAGTTCAGATTGTTTCTATTGTCTTGTCTTATGTTAATCAGTATTTCATCAAGTTTTCATTGACACTAAAATTTATTGTTTCAGATAAAATTTTTATGTGTTTCAGATAAACTTTCTACAAGTGTAATGATTGAGTTACATGAGCCCCTTTAAAATCCGAAATGACTATCCTCAAGAAAAAGCGCAATGTGTTTCCTGGTTTATTGAGAAAATCAGATGTTTAGACCCATCGAGACCACAGAACTAAGTATGGAAGAGACCCACCACCACGTCCTTCAATTCGTTTATGGTACAAGAAATTTATGGAAACAGAGACGTGACGGCTGTCACCTCACTAAAAACCGAAGCCTTTTTTTCTGTTCAACCAGCTCGTGATGCAAACGTCAACAGCAACCTGAAGTTCCTTGATCAGCATCACAAGCTCGTTGAACAGAATAAGGTTGTGATGCTAATTCTGTTTAACCAGCTTGTGATGCTAATCATGTGACTTCGCGTCGCTGTTGCTGTTTGCATCACAAGCTGTTTGAACAGGTTCTTTTGATGTAATTTTTCTTTCGGAGTAATCATTTTATGAGAGTTAATATAAAAAATTTTATCTCAAACAATAAATTTTAGTGTCAACAAAAACTTTATGAAATACTGATTAACATAAAACAACCCTCATTGCAATATCTCATCATTTGATGTTGTAGTAATTTTTCTTAATTAGAAAGAGACTTTATGGACACCCTGTAGTTTAAATTTTTCATGCTCACTGCATTTCCCGCAATAAAAATTTGGTATCGTTTTACTCATGACAATTGTTCGGCATCCCAGAATCCAATTTGTATACTGTTAAAGACAACCTTAACCTACACATATAAGTGAGAGGAACGATAAAGTTATATTTTAGTTGGCTTTCCCTAATAAATTCTGGTTACGCAGACAAGACCAGCCAGAAACCGGCGTTTGCACTTGGCAATACTCATTTTATTAGTGCTTCAAAATCAATCGCTTTCGCTAGTTTTTCAAGTGTGACAGATCAACACTTTTAAGTACTTGCTTTAAAATCAAATACGAAACTGTTCAACTAATCAGTTTTCAAGCCCCTTCAAATTCCCGGACCCCCGTAATCTTACCCCCTACGCCACCACACTTTTTGGTTATGTCAGCCAAACGTTTTAAAATGAGACAAATCAAACAAGTTTACTTGAAATGAAAAGAAATAAGTGTCTGACTGAAAAGAGCAAAAACGAAAACCTAACAAGAATATGGCGTAAAAAAAAGCAAAAATGCTGTTAAAGTTACATTGAGGATGCATGCTAAAACTCCTAACGACTTCATTTAGGAAAAGTGAACTAATTGATGAAACCCAATAATGACAGGAGTGATGGTGCAAATGTGAAGATGTGCTCTTGTGCAAGGATGCAACCATCAGTATGAAAAAAAAGTTGACGACATAAAAGGTAACAAAGATAACACGAAAGGCTCGTGAAGGAGAAAAGCTGTAACGATACAGCACAGAATACTTCAAAATTAGTTGCATCAGATAATAAAACAACAACTACTCTTTGAAAGCATTTTCTATTTCTACTTTGTAGTTAAATACTGTTAATTTCAGGTTTCGATAAATTAGTAAGTACTTGTTATATACAGCACAGTGGCGACAAGCAGGGCATGGTATGGAAGATGCCAAAATGGAATGGAAGACAACCTTCCATACTTCCATACCAGTTTCATACTACATTTCGCGCATTGCATTTACAGAAAAACATATATCGATGTCGGCTGATTGTCGAGTAGTAATAAATAGTATTTTCACAAAAGTACAGGGTATTCCAAAATGGTTGACCCCATTCTAAATACCCATATCTCGAAAACTACTTGATGGATCATAATGAAACTAAATACATTATATGTTGAAGATCATAAGTATTATTGATTAAATTTACAAAGAAAAGTACAAATATTTGTTGGTTCTCTGATAGATTTTCATAAATGTTCAATATGAGCACCGCCTGTGACTCTACACATGTCAAGTCGGTATTTGAGCTCATGCCAAACTCACTGTAGCATGTCTTTGGTAACAGTTTCCAGGGCAGCTGCAATTCTCTGTTTCATTTCTTCAATGTTAGCTGGAAGAGGAGATACGAAGATTTGTCCTTTCACATAACCCCTGAAGAAAAAATCAAACGGAGAAAGGTCAGGTAATCATGGTGAAATGGCCACCACGATCACCTGACCTTTCTCCGTTTGATTTTTTCCTCAGAGGTTATGTGAAAGGACTAGTCTTCACATCTCCTCCCCAGCTAACATTGAAGAAATGAAACAGAATTGCAGCTGCATTTCTTGCAAAGAGTCAATATTACAATAATTTATTGACAGAAAACCGATCCAACCCTAAAAAAACTTGGGAGATACTTAGACAAATTATTGAGGGCAAAAACAGCTCGTGTAATAAACTGCCAACTTCCTTAGAAATAAACGGACAATCATGCGAAACTGATAGTGATGAATTTTTGAACCGTATGTGTGAATATTTTGCTAAAGTTGGCTCAAACTTATCGAAAAACAATCCGTCTAACATTTCCGAACTTAAGATTTTTTCCAAATCTATAATGCAAAGTTCCACATTGCACGAATTTACTGAAAGCGAAGTCTCTCTTGCTATCAACGATGTTAAATGTAATACGGCTCCTCTGATGGATGGCATTTCTCCTAAATTTGTAAAAATGGCTAGAGTAGCGTTGGCTCCCATCTTGACTAAATTATACAATAAATGTTTGCAACAGGAATGCTTTCCTGATGAATTTAAAGTAGGGCAAGTCATTCCAATTCCCAAAACATTAGCACCCAAAGAACTTGGTGAATTCCGTCCTATCTCTCTCTTAAATCTCTTTTCCAAAGTTTTCGAAAAAGTATTGAAGACAAGATTATGGATTTTATTGGCAAATATAATATTTTAGATCCTGAGCAATATGGGTCTACTGCAAACAGCTCCACCGAATTAGCAATAACCACGATATATGATAAATTTCTTGATAATCTTGATAAAAATCATTACACATGCGCTATATTTCTTGACATTAAAAAAGCATTTGATTCCCTTGACCACAAAATCCTGCTGAAGAAGCATACCACTACGGTTTTCGAGAAAAAATTTGGAATTTACTGAAATCCTACTTGGAAAATAGGAAAATTTGTACGATAGTAGATCAAAAAGTTTCAAAATTTTTTAAAGTAACTCACGGAATCCCTCAGGGCTCTGTCCTAGGCCCACTTCTTTTTCTATTGTTTATCAATGACCTACCTCAAGCATCAAACTTTGATGCTACTCTGTTTGCGGATGATGCTAACTTGCATATCTCACACCAAAATCCAGACACCTTACAAATAATAGCTAATGAAGAAATCAAAAAATCGAAAACTGGATGTACTATAACAAACTGGCGTTGAACTACTCGAAGTGTTGCTTTATGATTATAACATGTGTGTTCATTTTTTCAAGAATCTGACCCGGAACAGCGAAGTTAACGGCGATTTCAAGCACTATCTCGGAATAAAATAGCAGAAAATTTATTAAAATCTGGCCGTTCTATTAAATTTACAAGATCGATTTCGTTCACACAAGGTGAACATCATCAGTTGTCAATCAAAACTAAAAACAAACTACATCACTAACTCTGCAAATAAAGAAAACGACAAAATGAAAACTGCATACAAAAAGCCTAAGTCTGACATTAAGTTGAAGAAGAAACTGAAATACACTGAAAGCTGAAACTAAGGACCAAAAGAACAGGAGACTAAAGTCTACCTGCTGAAGAACGCTGACTGGAAAGAAACTGACAGAGGAATGATAGAAGTGTAAAGTAGAAACATGACGTAATGACGTAAGACGCAAGGTGCAAAGCAAACCTGATATAAACGGTCGCAAACGGTTAAAAAAACAATTATTTAAAGCGAGGCAAAAGTAATTTGTTTATGTTGATGTCAGCTTCAAGCTTATTATACCACTTGTCTTCGCACCAATCTAAATGACTAAGCTTGGGTTCTTCTACAAAAATAACCGAAAAACAATCACTAATAGTGGGTTTGGTGTTGAAATTTTGTGTGTGGCAATTGGTGTAATGCCAGAGTAGTGCTGATTTGTTGTTATTATCGCTTAAAATCGAATTTTTTCCATACAGCGCGATGCGTGTTCCATCTGGTCGAAAAGGTGTTTTTAGTTTGTCCGACATACTGTTTTTGGCAAATTTCACATTGAGCCACATAAATGCCATAGTTTTTGCAATTTAAGTTTTGCCACAGTTTGATTTGTTTTCCTTTGGTCGTGGTGATTATTTTACAACTTTTCACCATATTATTATGCTTGCCAAAATTACCTCAAAGAGCACAATTTCCGCACGGTGTGGATCCAGGTTCGAGCTTTTCTGAATTGTTTTTGCCAAACGAAATTTGTTTATAGTTGGTAAGTTTCGATCCCAAAGTTTGAGGGTTTTTGTAAACTACGGAAGCTTGCGGCTTGAGATTTTTTTCTTTCGTACTGAGTTTCAAAATTTGGTTAAATTGCGTAGCCCATATGATTCGGGTTTTGTTTTTAGTCTTGTTAGTTTTGGGGCCAAAACAGTCTGTCCAGTTCGAAGCCAAGCCAATAATTTTAGTGGTAACTTTTGGGTTAAAGTTAGAGTTGAGGCATTTGGTCTTCAGATCTCCTAAGCTCGAGCAAAAATCATCGTCCATTTCATTTAATCTGCGTAACCTCACTGCTTCGCCGAAAACTATGCCTCTGTAAATTGACAAAGGATGGTGAGATGCTCCATTTAAAAAGCATCTATCTTTAGCAGTGGTTTTCGTGAATTTTTTTGTGACAAATTTCAGTTGTTTATTTTCAAGGGTATTTTCGTGTAGCACATCCAAAAATTAAAGGGTCTGGCCAGGTGAAGCAGTAGTTATAGTCCGAAAAGTTAGGGATAGTCCATGTTTGTCAAACTGGGCTTTCAGTTCGTTTTGGATTCGTGAAGTCTTGTTTTGTCCAATGGATAGCCAAATTATATCGTCAATGAAGCGTTTGAACATGACCGCTTCGTTCAGTGTATCGCTAATTGGCAATATGACGTAATGCATTGCTATGTTTGCAATCGAGACCGAGTGGTTGTCTCCGGAAACAATGCCGCTTGATTGTTTATAAAACTTTTCCTCGTATTGGATTATAGTGTTGTTGAGGCAAAACATAACCAATTTGACAATAATTGTCTTGGCTTGATCGTTGAATTTGGCTTCTAAATTTAAAGCATCCATAAGGGAGTCTTCAATCAAGCTACGGTTGACACTGGGATAGAGTGCTCTGACGTCAGCGGCATTTATAAATAGAGATTGATTGTTTGGATCAAAAGTGGGCAATTGCGTAGTTTTCCATCTGGTTAATTCTAGTAAGTAGTGTTTGCTGTCGCGGCAAAATTCGTTAATTTGTCGATTGCAGTACGTGCATTTATGTGGCTCAATGTGAAATTTGCCAAAAACAGTATGTCGGACAAACTAAAAACACCTTTTCGACCAGATGGAACACGCATCGCGCTGTATGGAAAAAATTCGATTTAAGCGATAATAACTACAAATCAGCACTACTCCGGCATTACACCAATTGCCACACACAAAATTTCAACACCAAACCCACTATTAGTGATTGTTTTTCGGTTATTTTTGTAGAAGAACCCAAGCTTAGTCATTTAGATTGGTGCGAAGACAAGTGGTATAATAAGCTTGAAGCTGACATCAACATAAACAAATTACTTTTGCCTCGCTTTAAATAATTGTTTTTTTAACCGTTTGCGACCGTTTATATCAGGTTTGCTTTGCACCTTGCGTCTTACGTCATTACGTCATGTTTCTACTTTACACTTCTATCATTCCTCTGTCAGTTTCTTTCCAGTCAGCGTTCTTCAGCAGGTAGACTTTAGTCTCCTGTTCTTTTGGTCCTTAGTTTCAGCTTTCAGTGTATTTCAGTTTCTTCTTCAACTTAATGTCAGACTTAGGCTTTTTGTATGCAGTTTTCATTTTGTCGTTTTCTTTATTTGCAGAGTTAGTGATGTAGTTTGTTTTTAGTTTTGATTGACAACTGATGATGTTCACCTTGTGTGAACGAAATCGATCTTGTAAATTTAATAGAACGGCCAGATTTTAATAAATTTTCTGCTATTTTATGATTATAAGTCGTAAGTGCCTTAATGCCTCAAAATTTAGTTTCTATATGAATAACTTGAATATTAAAAGAAGTGATTGCATCAAATATCTAGGCGTGTTTTTAGATGAACATTTAAGTTGGAAAAATCAAGTCCAAAAACTAAACAACAAACTTTCAAAAATATGTGGGTTAATCTTTAAGCTGAGACACTACGTGCCCTTAGCCACTCTCAAATTAATTTACTACTCCATGTTTCATTCCGTCATAATGTACTCTTTAATAAATTGGGGAAGAACTACTAATTCGTGTCTTTATCAACTGGAAGTTTTGCAGAATAAATTTATCAGAGCCAGTTTATTTCTTCCTCGAAATTCCTCTATCGATTCTCTAAATGTTAAATTTCAATCTCTAAAAATAAAAGACATGATCAGACTGGAATTCGCAAAATTTATTTTTAAATTAAAAAATCACATGCTTCCTCTATCGTTTAACAATTACTTTATCGATCTCAATAACATACACAAGCACAATACTAGACAAAAATCAATTGGTGGATTCTATCATCATTCATTTAACAGTGAGTTTGGGAGAAAAAGATTACATCACATATGTTTAAAAGAATGGGAATCTATTCCTCTTTCTCAAAAAGAGTGCTCTTTTGCCAAATTCAAATATAACTATAAAACAGTTATATTGGAGCATTACTCCAAAAACGTTGTTTAAATTCAATCATTCATCTCAACTTACTTTTACCTTAGAAATGTGTTAGCTGAATTATGGAAATGAATTATATGTTATACTGTCTATTTGATAAGCAACTATAGTTCCCATAAATTTCACAAGATTGCAAGGAAACCGACTAAAGTGTTATCGGAATAAGTTTGTAAATACTTTTGTAAATATTGCTGGCTTAGAGACAGTGCTGCCCTTTTACTATAAATTTGGAGTACAGTGCAATATATGAATGTTGTGTAGGTGCCTCGTGTCTGATTAAATACAATAATAATCTTTCTTAATAACGAACGAGTAAATACATTTTTTTTTTTTTTTTTATTTATGGCTAATCGGAGACGTATAGAAGCACATGCTTTACTTAATTATTATCATTACTTTTTCTATCCCAGATTTGGGCAGTTCTGTCTTGTAGTGTTGTGTTTTTCTTTTTTCGCTTTTTCCTTTTAGTGTGCTTTTTTCTTTTCTCCTTTTAGCAGGGATTTTAAGAAGTAAATTAAAATCTTGTAACACTTTTGCAAATAACATTCTAAGACTTAACAAAATTAATAGACGTGTTGTTCTTTTGAAAGTGATTATTACTTGGTTTAATTGTTGTCAATCCAAAACAAACTCACTTTCCTTAACACTAAGCAAGTTGGGCTTTCAACCGAATCCAATGTCTATATAATTCAAAAAAAATTATTTTTTTTCCCAAATCAGTTCCCAAGCACAAATCAGTTTCTTTTTTCCCAATATTTAGTGCAAAGCTGGCAACACTGTTCGTGGTATTTTGTAAATGTTATTCAGAGTTCTTTCTTGTTAGTCACTGTCGAGCTTAATTTAATGCCTGTAACTGTTAAGTATTGCTGAAAGGTGCAGTTTGACCTAGATGACCGCATGGTCTTTTCGCAGTTTCCTGCCTGCGTACTTTTAAGCATATGGTGAAATAAACTTGACTTGACTGCATTGGAAACTGTTACCAAAGACAGGCTACAGCGAGTTTGGCATGAGCTCAAATACCGACTCAATGAGTGTAAAGTCACGGGCGGCGCTCGTATTGAACATTTATGAAAATCTGTCATAGAACCAACAAACATCTGTACTTTTCTTTGTAAATTTAACCAAAAAAACTTATGATCTTCAACGTATAATGTATTTAGTTTCATTATGATCCATCAAGTAGTTTCCAAGATATGGGTATTTAGAATGGGGTCAACCATTTTGGAGCACCCTGTATTTCACTTCAATATCTACGCATATTATTAGTCGACAAATCGCAATACTTTGAGAGTGTTTATTGCGCAGACAGTGTACGCATTGCACTGTAGTACGCACATTGCAATTTGCAGCATTGATGTTGTGGTTGGCAACTTTGACAGGTTTGACTTCTTTTTTTATATCAAGATTAACAATTTGCCAAGTCGGACTTCTTTTTTTTCTTCCATCCACACAAAAATTCGTATTTGCTATTTCATCCCCATTTCAGCTTAATTTTATTTATACGTTTAGTTCTTCAGCTTTCTTTTTGTGGTGTTAAAGCTTCTTGGTGTTTCTATTATGGTAAATGTGCTTTAGCAGTTTCGTTATGCCAAATTTTATAATTGATGTGAGAGCAAACTTGTCAAGTAATCATAAAACCATAGGCGTAACCAGGGAAGCCCAGGGTGCAAATCCTCTCCCCCTAACTGAACTGCTAGCAATGATAAAAATGATGACATAAAGCTTATAGTATCTTCAGTTTCAGGTTCTTTTAGGACTTTTCGAATGTAACAGCCACGCATACACCAGCAAAACTAGCAATAATATTAATAACCAAAAAGTTTGACGTCCTTCGTGGTCGACTCCTGGGAAATCATAACAACTTCCACTTAACTTTGTTAGACTTAACTTATCATAACTTTGTTAGAGAAGCTGAGGGCTGCCGATGAGCGCTAAAAGCTCGAAACAGTGCTGTCCAGCTCTGTGAATAATACTAATATTAACGACCAAGGGGCACGGGCCCCACAATTTAAAATTTTGCGAACCAATCTAAATGTGCAAGCCGAGAGAAAGAAATTCAGTGTTTTTGTTCTGAAAGGTGCAATCTCAGGCCTTCATCTAACATTTTTATGCACTAATATGCTTTAGGCCCCCATCTAACCTTTGTATTACAATAACATGATTAGCAATCATCTATTGCAAATAAAGTACCAACCTAAATAACGGTAAAATCCATCTCCACCTCGCCAGTTTTCACACAAAAAAATAATTTGAAAAAAATTTAGTTAGAAGAAATGCTCATCAAACAAATTATTGAATTTGAATTGAGGGTGCCTAGGTCCCTGGTCGTACATGTATTCCTAAAACTGTTTATTTTTATGATAAAACAAAAATCTCCAAGGCAAAATCATCGATTGAAGTATCATTTAATACTAAACATATTGCAGAAGGCAATGTATCGTGCTTCCTCTGACCTGGGCCAAGTAACTTACAAAATTTAACCCCAAAACCCAAGATTTTAAACGTGTTTTGGACTTGATAAAAAAAAGTGAGAGATTTTTTCCATTAGTTTTCAAATCCCAAAAATTTTGTCCTTTCAAATGGCTCTGAAACAGTGTGAAATGTAATTCAAATGGCATTAAAAAAACTATTTTTTTCCAAAAATTGCAAAAAATCGCCCAGCAACTGGGGGCTTAGCCCTCAAGCCTCCATAGTCTCCTGCAGCTGGGGAATCTGCCTTCAAGCCCCCACATGTGATATGTTTGAGTTGCACTAATTTGCTCATCATGTCACCCTATTTTAATATATTTGTAAAACTTTTTAACTTGCCATTCTGTTCTTCCACTATAGCAAAATCCTAGTTACGTACCAAACCAGACCCCCAGCTTCTGATCTTTCATTTTTTGTCCCATAAAAATTCCTCTTTTCGAAAATTTCTGATGACATCATTGCCTGTGATTTGCTGTTTGGCCTGGCTACACATATGCATTAAACCATGTGCAATGTGTATGCCAGATACCTGTCATTGCATCTTTGTATTGTTACACGCATCTTTACGAGTCGCTGCTTACAACATTGCAAAGGTGCAAGATATACATTGCAGTGCTTCCGGTCCAAAAATTTTTTGGAATGGAAGAAAATTTTAGTATGGAATGGAAATGGAAGAAAATTGATAGCATGGAATATAACAAAATCATCTTCCATTCCATACCATGACCTGCCAGCAAAGAGTTTGTGATAAAATTTGAAGATTAGTTAATCGGTATTCATGCAATGAAATTGATTTGCGATTAAGCTAATTCTATATTGCTTTCACAATTGCTACTCTATGGAACTCAGAAATGATAAAAACCAAAAATTTTCCAAAACTCTTTAATTTCAAACTAAGTTTTTTGTGCTTTTGTTCATAAAGATACAGTATAAGCACTGTTTATTTGGATCTGAAAAGTGAATATTGTACCAGCGAACAGGTATTTGATTTTTTTCCATGATTCTTGCGACAAACAATGAATAAAAAAGCGACATAAATTGATAAAATCAAACTCAAAAACAAGTGAAAATGCACCGCAAAACTAAAAAGATCAATATACACGATGATATGAGTTAACTCATATCATCGTGTATATTGATCTTTTTAGTTTTGCGGTGCATTTTCACTTGTTTTTGAGTTTGATTTTATCAATTTATGTCGCTTTTTTATTCAAAAATCACTGGTCTAGAGATTTTTGAGTTTCTTTGATGCATGTAATTTCTTCACTGAAACGTTTTTACTGTCAAATTTGCTGACGCTAGTTTTTTCAACGATTAATTCTATCAATTTTCATAAATTTTATTTGGTAACATCAAGATAGAAAAGGATCAAAAAGTGGTAATTGTTTAGCAAGTTTACCTAAATACACTTTTCTATAAGAACCAATTGGTAGATTACGATTACCACCCTTTGTAATTGATTTCTGATTATCATTAATTTGAAAATGGTGTAGACTATTACAAATCACGATTAAAATGAAACCATCTCTGGCGGTACCACAAACAGAATACGTAGGTTAGAAAAAAGCTTAAGATTTAAACGACTGCAAAAAAAACAAATTTTTTGGCCAGAATGGAGTAATTTGCAAACAACCTTTCATCTATTGCCAAGCTCCTTTTCTCTCTCTATTAGACCTTGGGATGTGGTCTGATTGCCAAGTCACCCTGCAATTTTTTGTGACCCCAACCCTTGGAAGAATGAGGTAGAATGACAGGCCAGGGGCCTACCCTCGACAGCAGCATTGTGTGCAGTACTGATTGAGCTCTTCTCTTTGACAGTTACTGAGTCTTTCTTGTTATCTTTGTTACCTTGCATTGTTGTTGCGACTATTAAGCATGGATATTTATGCATGGGACCTTTAAGTGCCGCCGATTAGTCGCTGTGACTTTTAGCCACCTGGACTCTTATACAATTGGATTTTTACATGTCAGAGATGAAAAAATTTTTTTCAAAAACACAAATTAAAAAACAAAGTATTTTTTCCATACAAAAGTTTTTTTTCCTAACAAACATTTTTTTCAAACCAGCAGTTTTTTGATCTTTTTTTTCTGAACATTTTTTTTTTTCAAATAAAAAGTTTTTACAAAGCAAACGCTTTACAAACAAAAAAGTTTTTTCATTATGAAAAAATTCATTGAATTCATTATGAAAAAATTCATGGAGGAAGAGAAAAATTCATTGAATTCTATTGTAAACAAGATTAAGTCTAAAATCCATAATGAAGAAACTACTCGAGCTGAAAAATTGCAAATTTTAACTCTGGTTCCAAGTGATTGGTCAAGAAAGCAGCAAAAATTTTTAAAGTAAGAAAACTGTTTGAAAAGCAAGAGATTTAGAAGAAGCACATGGAGTTTTTTTTCTTCCACCACCATAAAAAGGCAAATTTACACCAACTGAAACTATCAACAAAGTATTGGGGTTTTATCAAAACAATGAAAATTGCCGAATATTACCTGAAATTAAAGACAGAGTTAGCATCAAGAAGACTGTATATTAACAAAAGCGATTAATTCTTTGCCTTCTCAAGGAACTCCATTTAGCTTCAGCATTCAAAGAAAATTATCCAGAAAATAACATTGGATGTTTTAAATTCTGTTCCTTGAGACCAAAATGGTGCATCAGTGCAGGAAAAGCAGGCACTTGTTCTGTGTGTGTTAACACCATTCATCAAAATGTCATTTTGCTCTTGCATGCTGCTCAAATTAAAGAATCCTATAAAGATCTGTTGAAAATGACTGTATGTGATGATCATAACAATGATTGAATGTTGCAAAGATGTTCGTTATGTCCAGGCTTCGATAATGTCAAAACAAAATAACTGGATAAATTTTAAGAGTTAAATGAAAAAATCAGTTACAAGCAATGGGAGTCAGTTAATAAAACTGAGTTGATTACTCAAAGACTAAGCATTTTGGAGTACATAAATTTAACAACCACGAAACTTGAATCCTTGGTACCTCATCATGACGTTGCTCATTCTCAATCTTTACACCTCAAACTTCAAAAAGAAACCATGGAAAAAATTCTGCTCTTATTTTAATGGATTTTCTGAAAATTATGCATTTTATGTTCAAGATGAGGCACAAGGGCATCACTGGACCCATCACAATTGTATAGTTCATCCAGTGGTGTGTTACTACAAGAATTCGGAAAATGAACCGCAGCATGCAAATCTTTGTTTTTTGTTTGATGAATTGCAACATGACGTCGTAATGGTTCACCAAATTCAAGTACACACCATACAATACTTGAAATCTTTCATGCCAAATTTGAATATTTTTATTAAGATGAATATTATGAATATTAAAATGGTGGAATATTTCAGTGATGATTGCGCAGCACAGTACAAGAACAGAAAATCATTTCTTAATTTGTGCAAGCATCAAGAAGATTTTGGTGTCGAAGCTGTTTGGTCATTTTTTGCCACCAGCCATGGCAAATCTCCTTGTGATGGTATTGGTGGTACAGTAAAAAGATCTACTGCTCTAGTGAGCCTTCGTCATCCTTTGGAAAATCAAATTCTTGATGTGGATTCCATGATGTCATATTGCAAAAGCGCAATCCCAAAAATTCGATTTGTTAAAATTTTAGAAGATGACTTAAACAGAGCTAAAGCCGTATTAGAGCCACGTTTTCAAAAATTATCACCAATTAAAGGAACTTGAACCTTTCATTATTTCAAACCTTTGACAACAACTTGACTCGGAATGAAGGCAATCAGTCAAGATAATGAATTTCTCTGCAAGTTTTTTTCGGAAAATGAGAACTGTTTTCGTTTGGTCCAAAATGCTCTTGAAAATCAATTTTTAGTAGCTGCATATGACAAGAAACGATGTGTCGGAACTATAAAGGAAATTAATCAGTCAAGAAGTGATTTTCTAGTTGAATTTATGCATTCCTATGGTCCAGCTCATTCATTCCATTGGCCAGCAAAATGTGATATTTGTTGGATACCTTGTCAACACATTCTGTGCTTAGTTGATGCACCAACGTTAATCAACAGCCGTAGCTTTTATCAATTATCATTGAAGTCAACTGAGAATGTAAAAAATCCATGGATACACTTTTGCAAAGACTAGAAGTAAATTTATGCTGAGTGTTTGTTGTACATTCTCAGTCTCATTGTGTTGTATTAAGGTTGGAAACAGTTGAATGAAATCGATACTGATATTCAGTGCTTTTTTTATCAACGAATACACTGAAGCTTTTATTTTTGGGAATAGTCATAAACTATGCTCAATTTTAACGTTTTTTTAAGTACATAGTTGATATTTTACATTTTTTTAGGGGGCACAACAAACATGCTATTTTAGTCACAAATTTGTAATTTTCCACTTTTTTGCTTCAAACATTGCTCATACTGAAATTCAAAATGTTGTTTATGACTAGCATAAATTGTTAACATTGTAAAATGTATGTGGCATTAACATTACAGATGCAAGTTTGATCAATCTGAAGCCTTGACAGACAATCAAAAAAGAATTGCATCAAAGTTTTAGGTTGAGATTAGCAAATAATTCTTTTTGTCTAATATTGTGCATCACAGAGCCCATTTTTACCAAGTTTGAACCAAAAAAATTTTGGTCCAGTAGAGTTTTAGTTTTCAAACAAGAGTGATTGATTTAAATCAAACGAATTAAGTCAATGATTTGAATCAAGCAAAAAAATCAATCAACTTTAATTTTTTTTTAATTAATTGTAATCAATGACCTTGTTTACTTGTTTTTAAGTTTTGAAGTAAACACAGCTGTGTTCTAACTTACTTCCATCTCAGCAGTGACAGTTTTGTAATGATAAATCTCATGTCAAATTTAGTTTCTCATCAGTAACAGGGACCAAAGCTTCAAGTATTGTCGTTGAACAAGTTTGGCTTGAATACCAAATAATTTGAAATTCACTATTCTTTCCCCCCCCCACCCCCGCCTGGCAGTTCTAAATTCATTAACAATGATTTAGATTTAATAAACATAAAAAAATCCGATTTAAATAAACAAAATCTCATTTTCTGGACATTTTTTCCAAATCATGATTTTTAAACCCTGTTTTCAAATCTGATTACTACAAAGTATTTTTCTGAGGTCTTTCTTGAATCAATTATTGCTTTAATTATTTAAGCTGATATCTTGATTAGTGTCTTTACTGAGGAATGGTTTTATAAGCATTAGCTATAATTATCAATGTTTTTCTTAAAGCTTTAAAGTAATAATCGGAGCCCTAGATATTTTCCGTTGGTGCTGTGATAAACTTTTTCTAAGATGTGCTGTATTTTGTCGACAAGAAACAATTTCAAAGGTATATTGTATTATCAGTGAGAAAATTTGCCTCTATGACTTGACTTTCAAAAATGTAATGGCAATGATAATATGTCCCATTTATCAATTTATACTGAAACAGAACCAAAAAATTCGCATTTAGATATTTGCCAATAATCACAATGTGGAATGCGTCTTCATTGCTTGAGAATCATACTTGAAATGATTTTATGCTGCACAATAAGCTCAAAAACAAATTAATTGTGATGATATTGGTGCATTTCAAAATACAAACATATGTTTCTGCGACTTAGTGTTATGGGTTACTTATAAAATAAAGCACAACTCAAATGACTTGTCACACATTTCTTACTTGCTCTATTATGGATTATGACATGTTCAGCCAGTAATCGTGACACTTTTATGCATATGATCTCTAGCTGAAACTAATCTGTGGATTGTTTATGTTGCAAAGTAACAAACTCATGTACTTAATGTTTTCAACATAAACCAAGTGAAAAACATTAGGCTAATAAAAAACTTGTGCTATTTTTCAGGTTATAACTCGACCATGATCAATATTGATCATTACTGTGTTTAACCTACAATAAGCCAATAATTTTATTCTTGATTCTGGTTGCCCTTATCAAGACCTTTCAGATGATACGTTACATGTTATGGTACCTTGTGAGCACTTCAAGATATAAAGGTTTGAAAATTTGTCATGGGGGAGTAATTTTGGAGACCACTGATGTTGAAATTAGTGGTGAAAGGTCAAAGTAAAGGTCACACAAAGGTGAAATGCATATCAAATGATAGAGTATGCTCAAGTTAATTATTGGTGGCGAGATGACTTCTTACAACTCTCTTACGTCTGAGATATCTGCAGTGGAAGTTCAACCTTACAAAAAAATAGTAAAATTTTATGCTTGGGTGATCACAAAAATGGTGATTTTTAAAGCCTCGTAACTTTGACAATTGTCAATCGATTTTGAAAAAAAATCAGTTTTTTGGAATCAGCATGACTAACTCTGACAGCATACTAAATTTGAAAAAAAATCCAAAGGGGTCGGGGTAAGAGCCTGGATCACTTGACATGGATGGAATGACCCATTTTCTAAAATGCTGAATCGAAATCCACATTTCTTTACTTGTACAATTGGGCACATCATGACTATGTGACGTCATTTTTATGCCACTTTATCACAACTGTTAAAAATTTACAATTTCCTTTTTGCACAAAATTGTGACATTATGGTCACAACGTCGCATTATAGCTTAAATTTTAAAACAACCCCAATTTTTGTAATATTATTTACATATTATTTGAACTGTGCTTTTTGAGCTTGGTCTAAAATGTGCAATTTAATTTTTAATTAAAACCCACATGGCTATGTTTCATACTGCTAAATTGTATTGAATTTTTTAAAGGTTTCAAATGCAAAAAAAATGTTCAAACTTTGGCACTGGTGTGGCAGTTGAGCTAAATCACATAAACTTTCAGCAAAACTTTGCAAATGAAATTCTCTATGGTCCGACTTATATGGTCCAAAAGTCATGTTAGCAATTAAAGACAATCCAGATTAACCCCAAAACTACCATCATTTGTGATGGTGTATGTATTCATTGTCTATAAAAAAAAAGTTGGTCCAACTCACAAAAATAAATTTACTAAAATTAGGGAAATCCGTAAATTTCAATTAATTCGAACAGAAATTTCTAGAGAAGCGTTTTTTGGTCAACCTCATAAAAAAGTTGATTTCAGGAGCATTCGACCAGAAATTTTTAGAGAAGCGTTTTTTGGTCAACCTCATAATTTGAGGGGTGATTGCATGTTTTTGAGAAAAAAGTTTTTTTGAAAAACCCAACTGACCACTCAGTGGACGGGAATTCGAAAAAATCCATACATTGGATCACTGGAAATTCCTGAACAGGTTTTGATTCCTCAACACGAATGAAGTTGTCAAGGCAATAAAAAGAGTGCAGATCATCCAATAGCCGGCATCCAAATCTGTCTGGTGACAGGAGGATAAATTATGCAATAAAACAATTTCAACAACAACTCAAATCGTATGCACAAAATTACAATAGCTTTGCATTTATGACAACAATGAAAGCTTTTTGTATTTTTACAAACTTTTTCAGAAACACGCAATTTATTTAGTAAAAAGTTTAAATAGTGAAACATCCTGTATTATGATACCTACAATCCTACATTTACATCATAATAGCAAAAGTTGAGTGATACATAGTCACAAGTCAGCTTGATAACTTAAAAATAACCAACCTATTTTGTTCAGACGAAAATGCAGCTCCATTAGCTAAAACTTCTGGGCATGAAGTGGTTGAAGAACAAGCATTTGAAGATTCTGACTCTTGAACTTTTGATATAGATGTGGCAGCATGAGTTTCACACACCACACTATCCTTTGCATGCGACAAAAAGCTGATTGATTTTCCAAGTTGAACCATCAAGTGCTGAAACAATTTTGATCATAAGCAAAAAAGAATTTGGTAAAACATCGCCAGTTAGCAATACATCTGAAGTAATGGTCTATGTCAGATGTAACCTTTAGGCACCAGTGCAGCCAGTGGGGGAAGGATTAGGAGGACCAGAACCTGCCTTTTGAAAGTGCACAATTTCATATAAACTATTGAAAAGATAAAACGTCAAAAAACTAATTTAAAAACCCTTACTCAAGAGTAATTCTACCCTGAGTTGCAAATAAGCAATGTCAAAACTTTTGTATTTTTTGAAAATTTTTTCTAAGGTCATTAGCTTCTCTACCTTCCACAACAAATTTCAGCCCTCCAGCTTGTATTGTTTCCGAGATATTTGAATTGAAAAAACTTTTGTAGCAAAAAGGCAAAGTGATTCATTGTTCACGTAACAATGGAAATGAGTTACTATTAAAAAATCAATTTTGGTAAATATGATTTAACTATTACATCACATTAATATAACAATCGCACATAAAAACTTGATTTTAGTGAAACAAGAATTTAGCCACATTGCCTTTTTGCACCACAGGGTGTAAACAAAACCCAGAAAGTGGGAATGCGTGTATAGTCGGTGTTGATATTTTATGAAAATTATGTAGCCCATAGCACGCTGTTGTGGAATTATAATGTCTCGTCAGCATACCTCATTGCTTTCGCAGAAGAATGTGAATGACGCAAAAAGCAGCGCAATTTCACACCAAAAAAGGCAATTCATTTGTTTCAAAACTCATCATTTTCCAAAATGGAACAAGTAGAATCACATACCGGTGAGAATTTAGGGCGGCTGAGATCTGACGCATATCAGTACAAGAATTAAATGATATCATAGTCAAATTGTGTTTCAACCGTAATAAATTTCAAGAATATTTTATTTGAAAACATTCTGAAAAAACATCGCAATTTTGCGTTTACATGGAATAAGATATCACACGTAATTGGACTAAGCTGCTTTATGTAGGCCTACATTTAGACCAACAGCATAGTGAGCCCGTTTATTTAAAAAACAACGGAATCAAAATAACCTTGCTCAAAATATTTTTGTTAATTACCAAAAGCAAAACTACGATGTCAGCTTGATCCTTTAAATTTATTTTCAGCTGGAGTTAGAAAAAAGCGTTCGGCTATTATGAATTAATCTAGCAACTTCAATCTGCGTAATGTCATATGTGTAAGACAGTAAATAGTACGCTAATCTATTTTTAGGAAATCTTTGTCAATCAATTTCTATGTTCGCATATTACATTGTACACTGTATAGCTGTGTTGATTATGAACAATGTTCTTGTTGTCTATCACAGCAGCGAGTCTGGTGAGGTTGCCCAAATTGTGTTGAAGTCTAAATTGAGCACGCTGATTACTCAGAGCAAAAAGTTGCACTGATGCTGTACACCTAATCTCAATCTTTCTAACAGGTTTTGCAGGATCGCAAACTTCCAAACGCGAAAAACAAGTTTTTATTTCAATTTAAACAACAGCCAAACATTTTCTCAATTGCTTGTGCAATATGAAACAGCACTCTATTAATCTCGAAATCATTGCCATGTTGCTTGCAATACTGGGAAATTATCTACAAAGTTAGTTTCTTTTCAGATTTAAAACATAATTATTCTTTTTCGTTTGTTCTTCAATTTTTTTTTCCTTGCTTAGGCTGGCATTACTCTTTTATTGTTTTAAATTTTGAGCAAAAATGATCCTCGTGTTCTTATGAAGAAAAAAGAGTGTATAGCAGAATCCTGTTGACAGTAGCATTTCATTAAGAGTTGAACTAAATTAATTAGGCTATAACGATTGGGTACTTGTTTCTTTTTCAAAAATTGACCCCCCCCCCACTTTTAAAACTTTGTGGATTAGTCCTTGCCAAAACTGGTTGATATCTTGAATTAATAAAATATTTAAAAACACGAAAAATCATTGTTAATTAATCTCTTTGATTTGCTACTTTTAATCAACTTTGGTAGTTACATTCTGGGATGAGGAAGCACAAGCGATGGACGCATCGTAACTAAATTTTTAGGTGGAAGCAATACTTCGATAAAAGAAGTTGGAAGCTAATTCAAAAGAATATGACTTTTGTGTAGAGCTGGAAGCAGAGTTATTAAAAAAAAACACACTACAGCTCATCCAACCCAGCTAGAGATTGCTACAAGTTAAAAACCATTAGATGTTTGATAATAATTCAAGGAAGTTAAGAAAGTTAACAACAATCAGATGTATAAGTTTTCAAGAAAAACAATACACCACTTCCGCCACTTGCTTTTCACGCGCATTTTCCCCTTCATGATTTGAAAGTCACAGATATTCCTTTAAACATCAATTGTCAGGGAAATACTTGTTAGGCCTACGAGGTCATTACACGCTCTTCGTTATTTATCGAATGTTCGTTACTTCAAAAATAGCAAAGAATGGTATTAAATGCTCCAAAAGTAACAAATCACTGGCACTAACCTGTTGAAAATTGCGATAAAAAATTCCACTACAATCAGATGTTTGTTATTTGTAATTTTGCGATCTATGACTTTTACGCTCAAGACATTTATGCACAGGATGTTTATGCGCAGCCGATTAGACACTGAAACTTTTAGGCTCAGATATTTAGACACGAGATGTTTAAGCACTGCCGATTGGGCACCGAGACTTTTATGCACCGGAGGTGGAAAAAGAGGTGGAAATTTTTTTTTCTTTCAAAACACTTTTTTCAAGTATTTTTTCCAAAAAACAAATTTTTTTTCAATTTTTCTTTCCAAAAAAATTTTTTTCTTTTAAATAACAGTTTTTTTAATGTTTTTTTTTCAAAACCATATTTTTTTAAACTTTTTTTCAAATAAAGGCTTTTTCCAAAACTAAGATCTTAAAATGTTAAAATCTTCAAAGCTTTTTATCTGACACTTGTCAAGAAGAATTGTCAGAACAGAGACCACAGGAAAAGGAGCGGCTTTAGAAAAAAGCCAAGCAGTGATTGGCTGGAAAAGAATCAATGAGAGAGTGCCATTTTCTGTACAATCTTTAAGCTGTACATAAATTCTTTTTGTCGGCAGAGGGATGGGGTTAAAAGTTCTGATAAATTGACTTCAAAAGCAGATAGATTGGAAGAAGAGTGGAAAAAGTTAAAAAAATTGATTTCTTATTACATTTTTCTCAACAATCAAAAATATTTTCCACTAAATGTTTGCAAAGGTTTCTTACCTAATTCAAAAGCATGCAATCTCCAGCTACCAGTCTCAAATTTTGCGGCGCACAGGCATGAGTTACTTGTGTAACATTGACACACTTAGAATTGTCCAGCAGCTGCAAGACGTGTCATCGTCATTTTGAGTTTACCTCTACCAAACAATACAGTACAACCTTTTCAAAGAGCTAAGGATTCATCTCTCATCAGATTAGTAAAAACAATGTTTAAATGGATATTTTAAAGTTTAATCTTCACAAGAATTGCTTCAAATACTTTTGAAGTCGTACAGGATTGTATGCTGCTTCAAATTATTGTTTTACTTTTGAATTATTTTTGTACTGTGAGTTGAATTACAAGTGGCTGCAAACTCGACAACCATTTTCGACAATTTTTCCATACAAGTGTAATATAGCTTAAATTTACCACGCTCACAGCATTTCCTGTAATTAAGATTTGTTATCATTATACCTGTGACAGTTGTTCAGCACCCCAGAATCGAATTTGTAAGCTGTTAAGCACAACCTTATCCAACACATGCAAGTAAAACAAACGACATAAGTTACATTTTGGTTCGACTTTCCCCTAATAAATCCTGGATATGCGGGTGATATCAGCATGAAAAGCGTTTGACTAAAACTCTTTTTATTTGCACTTCAAAATTGATTGCTTTTGCTAGTTTTTTGAACAGGACAGATTAGATGAAATTTTGTCCCGGTATACAGCACGATGATGAGGGTGAATTTGTTCACACCTAAGCAGCGAATTCTTATTTTATATATCGGTACGTATATTTTTCTCCCAAATGCAAGGTAAAGACCAAAAATAATCAAACAGAAAAGTTTTAAGTTGCTCTATTTTGTGCATGTGCGTCACAAACAACTAGTTCTCATGCGCTGCAAAATTTAAAATCGTAGGCTGGAGATTGGTAATGACCGAAAGAATACAATCACCAGTCCAAGCGTACGAAATGAGGTTTTTACAAAGAATCGAAGGAGTTACACTGTTTAACAAGGTGCATAGCTCTGAAATTCGGAAATCTCTTAACATCGAGTCGTTACTTCTCCGCATTGAAAGATCTCACCTTAGATGGTTTGGCCATGTAAGCAGAATGCCTCAGGAAACACTCCCCAAACAAGCTTTACTTGCCAAAGCAAATGGGAGAAAACCAGTCGAACGACCAAGAACTAGATGGACCGATTACATTGAGGATCTTGGATGGAATCGCTTGGGACTTCGCCCAAGCGAAATAATAGAGGTGATGGAAGATCGTGAGGTGCGGCGGCCTAATCTCGAGCTACTGCCCCCGCAACCCTCACGGAAAAGCGGGCAATGAAGAAAGAAGAAGAAGAAGGCTGGAGATTGCATAAGTTCCTAGCCAATCTGTTTTGAAAAACTTTGTGGACCTGAAGTTACTCCATCGAGATATTGCATTAGGTGTCTCAGAGGAAGTTTATTGAAGTGCAACAAACAGATAGACCATTTAAGGGGTCTTCCTAACGATTGTTCAACAGTTCCATTAACTCCTCCTTTAGCTCTCAGTATTTACATTTGTACTGTCACAACGGATTACTTTAAGGCTGTCCAAATCAAGATCATGAGAAGTGCAGAATTCCAGGAGTCCTTCAGTAATGTCTTTTGCCTTTCCACTGTTTGGTGTGAAATGACCAACATAGTTTGAACCTGGTTAGGCAACTAAAGTAATGAGCTCTTCTCTGACAAAGTAAGTTCCAACACCGAACTTTTGGGAGTTAATGTGCTGTCTTTTTTTCCGTCAAAATACACCCCTTGCAAACTTGATGGTGTTTGGAAGCTTTGATTGTGACATCTTTCTTTTTTGCGTTCCCGCCTAACTTTGCTTCTGTCAATAATCAACTTTTTGCTTTGTCTGTCAATAATGCCCTAGTCCTTTAGCACTGCAGATGTCGTAGAAGCACCAGCTCGATCAGACACAAAAAATATATTGCATATTTTAGCTAGTGTAGAAAGAGACATCCTGTTTTGTACATTCTGGTTGCATTCAATTCGGGAAGAAGCTTTACTGGTTGGCGGTTCATCAGTGCTCGAGTCAGAGTCTTCTTCTTCACTAGAAGAAATGTCGTTGTCAGTCTCTGTTAAATCAAAACAACTAGTTTCAATGTTCGCATCACCTTCTGTTTTTGCGTGCTTGCTTTTTTGATGGTGTCTAGTTGCTTTTTTTTGTTTCTTTTCTACAACTGAGCCGTTTTTTTTCTGTCAATGCTTCCAATTATCATTTTTCTTGAGAATCGTTGGTCTACCAAAAACGCCTTTTCATCCTTGGGAACTTTCAGCTCTTTCGGGCAACTGCAGAGTGCTTTCTCTTTGCATTCGCAAGCACAGATGTCAAATAGACTCTCTTGCTTCATGCTAAAATTTTGCAACCCTTGCTTTGTATTTAACATTATTTTGCTTAGTTTTGAAAGGTTCCAGTAAATTTCTGTGTTTATCGTGATAGTTCTTCACCTGTTGAACAATTCTTGTACTACAGTATGTTTGCTAACTCAAAATTGAAGTATTTGTACAAAAGTTTACCAGTAATCTGCACATCACATAGCCTGCAGTGATCTTTCTATGCTTTCAATAACTAATAAAATAGTATGAAGAGGCTACCACACAACCATGTTACCAAACTACCATAACTAAATTCACAGTTAATAAAGTTACAGTATAAGAAGCATTAAAACTTTCTAATTTTACAATTGTTACCTCATACTAAAAATTTTACTTAAAAATTGATTTGGTAACATATTGCTATAGTACATAATACAGTCGAATCCGGTTAATTGCATACCGGATTATCTCATAATCCGCTTTATCGCATAAAGATCGTAAATCCCAAACCATAGCCAACCATTTGTTAAGAAAATAGTTTGGTTAATCACATAGCGGTTTATTGCATAATCCGCTTAAACGAATAGAAATAAAGGGTTTATTCAATAGCTGTGTAAAACATTTCAAAATATATGCGACAGAAACAGACAGTTTCAAAGTCTTAACGGAAATAAACCATAGCAAAGCGCAAAACAAGCTCGCCGATTGCCAAAATCGCAATATGAAAGCCGCCGCCGCCGATTAGAGATCAAAACAAGGCAATGTGCGATGTGATTGATGTTCTTTGAAGACAATTACCGATAAGGAACAATAACACGTGGCTGCCATTTTGCAATCACTAATTTTAGCACTTCGCACTGTTTTTGTTTCATTTAACTTTTATCAGCTAGTTAGCTACACAGAACAAATTTTACTAATCAAAAATGATCGAAGCAGCAGGGACAAGTAAACAAATTAAGCGCAAAGATTTAACTTTGGCGGACAAAATTCTTGTCCTTGATGAACTTAAAAATAAAACATCTCAAAGCGCAGTTGCAAAGAAGTTTGGAATATCGCAATCACAGGTGTCACGAATTTTTGCTGCAAAAGAAAAGCTTTTGTCTGCTCATCGTAGCAACACAAATCCCGCTCGTAAAAGGGCAAAAAAGAGTACCCAAGAAGAAGTGGAGGACGCCTTGTTACAGTGGTTTAAACAAGCGAAAAGTAGGGGTCTTCTAATCACTGGCCCAATGTTACGTGAAAAAGCAAAAGACTTCGGGAAAATAATGAACGTAGATTTCGATCCATCGTCGAGCTGGGTCACTCGCTGGCGAGAGCGGAATTTAATCGTTTTTAAGCGAAAGCATGGTGAGAAACAAGATCATGATTCTGAAGTGGCTGAAAATTGGATTACATCAATGTGGCCAAAAATACAAGATGATTATTCTCCCTCAGAAATTTACAACTGCGATGAAACTGAGCTTTACTTTCGTGCACTCCCAGAGGGTACTTTGTGTTTTAAAAATGAAAAACTCTCTGGCAGCAAAAAGTCAAAAGAGCACTTTACCGTTTTGCTTACTGCAAACATGGATGGCTCAGACAAGCTACGGCCATTTGTCATTGGAAAATCTGCTAATCCACGCTGCTTCAGGGGAATAAAAAAACTTTCGATAACTTATAAATCTAATAAAAATTCCTGGATGACTGCAACACTCTTTCAAGAATGGCTAGAATGGTTTGATATTCGCTTGCAGAAACAAAAGAAAAAAATATGTTTGCTGCTAGACAATTGTTCTGCCCACAAAATTGACGATCCTGGATTACAATGTATTGAACTTGTATTTTTGCCGCCAAATACTACTTCCGCTATCCAACCGCTTGATCAGGGCATCATCAAGAACTTCAAACACTACTACCGACGTCAAATGTTGCAAAAAATTGTCCAAGCCATTGATGCAGAAGAAAACAGTACTGCGACCGAAGTGGCTCGGTCTATTTCTGCTTTAGACGCAGTAAATTTTATAAGCGCTGCTTGGAACGATGTTTCTGCAGACACAATTCGAAACTGCTTTTTCCGTAGTCTAACACCAGCAGTACCCGATGAGCCGTTTCTTGGATTTTCAGCGGATGAAGTTCCACCCTCATTTACGCAGGAAACGTACACGCAATATGTTAGTCTTGACGATGACCTTGAAGTGACAGGTGTTCAAGATGATGCAGATATATATGAAGAAGTTTTACAAAACAAGCAAGTTGAAGCAGATGATGTCAATGAAGAAAGCTCTGCCGATGCAACTGCTGTGACTCCACCAAAAAATAAAGAAGTGTTACACGCACTTGCTATAATTCGGCGACGGCTACAATTTGAAGGGGCCGATATGGACACATTTCTTCGTTTAGAAAGACAAATGCAAGATAGCATGCAGAATAAAATTAAACAAACAACTATCGCGGAATATTTTGCTTGAAATTAAACAAATTTGTAATCCTTCATTGGCTTGTTTTTGTTTACTATTTGAGTGAGAATTAGACGATTGCGTTCGTTTTTGAGTAAGAATAAGATGATCGCATCCGTATGCACTTGTAGGTATGACGTGTGACGTTTTTGTGCGTAACGAGCATCGCGCATCATGTGAACTTCGCACTTTCGCTTAATCGCATAATTCGGTTAATCGCATAAAAAGGCTTGACAAATTGACTATGCAATTAACCGGATTCGACTGTATAAAAATTTATCGCAATACAGTAATTTTGGTGCTCTGTTGTGAAATAAGCACCCTACTGCCGTGAGGCAAAATAAGCACCCTACTGCCTGCTTTACTTAAATCAACACATTTAATCTAATAAAGTGGCTAGTTAAAAATTGCAAACGTAGGTATAGGCCTACTAAGCCTAAAGGTTTGGTGTTCATCGAGCATAAGTACAATAACTCTAATTCTGGCGTTCTTCCGGTGAAGTCATAGTCACAGCAAGCTTGATCTTTTTTTCACAAGGCTTTTAAGATCAAGCTTGCTGTG
>OZ014478.1:27867198-27983188 GCA_963965965.1 Trididemnum nubilum
AAACCAGCCTCTAGTGCCCATCAGTGCGGCCCGGCACCACGGGGGGGGTATTCCGGGGTCATGACCCCCCAAATAGGGTGTTGCAGGCGCCCCATGAAATTTAAATTTTTATCCAAACTCTCACCTTTTTTTCAAACTGCGTTTAGTCCAGTAGAGCATGAATATGAAGTTTCGAAAAACTTCATCGACGTTTACCTTGCCCGCCGGGGCACTTTCCGGACCCACTTTTTGAAAAAAATCAACTTTTTTGTCACTGGAGGGCGCCATGTAAAATATACATAACTGGAAGTGGTTTTAAAAGATGCCCCTTCTTGTTCCACACATATTTAAAAAAAACTGAGTGAATTGGACCATTAGGTCCAAAGATATGGGTCATTTTGTGGTCATATTTTTACTCATTACTGTCTCTAGTGGTGGAAAGTTTAGTTGCTTTAACTCAAAAACTGCTCAACCAATTACACAGAATTTGGTGTACCCCCGCATTTTCAGGGGTGAGGATTTCATTTATGTCCTTGGTTTGAGTTGGAACTGCCACTAGAGGGCAGTAATCTATCTTTTTTTCATCGATTGTTGCTTTTCCATTGCTTCATGTTTATGAGATGCAATTGTGTTATTGTTAAACGAACTATACATAACAATACAGTAAGCAGTTAAGTGTAGTTCGGCTTAAAGTGGATGCCTTGAATGTAAGTGATCTTCCTTCTGTGTAATTCCACCACTATAAGAGCTTACTGAGAATGGTATTTCAGACGAAACTGGTTAATCGCATACCTAGCTTGCCAAACATTTTTATGCGATTATCCGATATATGGGTTGAAGCAATATGCTCTAGAAAAAGTATTTATCGTAAACGGACATTGTACTCGGGATTGCATATCAGTCAAATGGGGCATGAAGCGCTTTATACTTGTCTAAAATAACACTACAGCAATTCATTACAAAACACTGTGTATCACCAGCAGTCGCATAAATAGCGCGACTTCAAGTTACTGTAATGCACTTACGCTACAAACAACCGAGATAAAATATCACACTGATCTCAACAAAAATCTTTATTGCATCACAACTACTTTGATCGGAGCGCAACGGCTTTTTTGTTGAAGCGCAGCGTAATAACCAAAGAAAATGATTGAAAAAGGCCGCTCGCAGTTTCACACAAAACCTTATTTTTATCGCTTTACAGTACTTCACGCGATGTGGTTGTTTACATCTTTTTGGCCTGCCTTTGAAAACGTGGATGCATTTCCTTTACAAAATTTTGCCTCTGTAAAACACTGCGCTTTAGCAAACCAACACAATGTTTTCGATGAGAAACCACTTTGTTATCGATGATTTCCTGAAGAAAATTGCGTTTAACCGAACAAAGGTAGCAATTAAGGCAATAAAGCTTATGCAATAATCCAATTTATTCCTTTAAACGGTATGCGATTAACAGGTGTTTTTACTTAATGTTAGATAGGATTTGGTTTGGGATTTCAGATTTGTATGCAATAAAACGATATATGCGTTTAAGCAGTATGCAATTAACCGATTTTGTCTGTATTACACTTGTTGTGTAATGTGCATTGGCTTGAGAACATCTTACTCCCACATTACGTGCTTAAACTCATCATGCACTACCTTTTTTCTAAATTTCTCAAACTAATTTAGACTGAATCATGTTATTAAAATGTGTGAAGTGGTTTAAAGTGATTTCATCAGCTTTCTTTATGAGTAAAACATTGCATCATCTTATGTAAAGGATGATGCAATCAGTTGTGAGATTTTTGAGAAATTCAGGAAAAAAGGTAACTTGCATGATAAGTATGTGATTTGAGAACAAAAGGTAACTTGCATGATAAACATAAGGTATGTGATTTGACAATAAAAGGTTCAGTTCAGTAAACGAGCAAGTGTATCACTATTGTCAGTGCTAATTAACAGCATTCGTTGAGTGGAAGCATATCCAAGAGGTGATTATAAAAAATTGTTGGACTTAATGGAAGCATACATTGGACTTAGTGAAGGACGATTCCAGTTCTTGGGATGTGGTGCTGTTCACAAAGCCCGATGGATGGGGAAGCAGCTCCATTGTTACAAAATGGCAATGCTGCAGGAATATATCCCTCAAGGAATCGCTTCCAAGTCTCAGTTACAAAAGATTTCTAGATTTGTGGACTTCTGCACATTTGTTTTTAATTCGTGGTGGTTCAACTGTCCCCTTGCAGCATCAGCACCACACCAGGACCTGGAACTTGACAACAACATCAAGAGCTTTGCTAATGTTGACCCTGTTGTAAGTGCTGCTGCACTAAAAGCCTTTTCAAGGCACACTTGGTATCTCTCAGGCGAATTAATTCCCTTAGCCTTGTGGGATGAAGATATCACTTACGACGAAAAAAATCTTTGGCCCACAGTATAAATGCATCTCAGTGTAGCACTAGCAGTGCCAGTATGGAGTTCACAAAAAGATATGGCAATGGATTTGGCAAGCCAGAATTGCCAGACGTCACAGCTGGGCAACACCTTTCTTTGAGTCAATTCGCTACTGCTGATAGCACTATGTTTTTCCGGATTCTTTCGATCCCTTCTGCTTTTCTAGCAAAAGCCTGCAATGCAGTGGAAAGATGATGAGGACTATGCTCTCGACAGTGAGATCATAAGTGGACTGAAAGTATGTAACGACTCTGCCGAAAGGGGAGTGAAGCTTGGGGGGACTTCTTGCATTTAGCTAGAGTTGAAAAAAACCTCCAAAATTACATGCAGGCGGTCAAAGAGGACAGAAGGAAAATTCCTAACCTTCGAAAACGCCCCTTTACTTCCAGCTAAACTTTACTATGTACTGTGCTGTTGTACAGTGTTTATATAATAAGTGTACAGTACTGCTGTATAGTGCAACCTTTTGGTTACAAAAATTGTCGAGAAATGCAAAAACTGTCCAATATTTTCCCACTTGGCAAAATCTTTTATGCTACTTTTCTTTTGGGATTTCTCAACAATTTTAACCTTGAATAAGTTGCTTATGGGAAACACTGTTATGTATTGTTCAATGTTCTTTGTACTGTTGTTCAATAAAATCTTTGATGTTGCTGTTTTTGGATTTCTCAACAATTTTAGTCTCAAATAAGTTGCTTGTTTGGAACACTACTGTCATGTGTTGTTCAGAGTTCTATGTACTGCTATTCAACAATAACACAATTGCATCTCATAAACATGAAGCAATGGAAAAGCAACAATCGATGAAAAAAAGATAAATTACTGCCCTCTAGTGGCAGTTCCAACTCAAACCAAGGACATAAATGAAATCCTCACCCCTGAAAATGCGGGGGTACACCAAATTCTGTGTCAATTAGTTGAGCAGTTTTTGAGTTGATGCAACTAAACTTTCCACCACTAGAGGCAGTAATGAGTAAAAATATGACCACAAAATGACCCATATCTTTGGACCTAATGGTCCAATTCACTCAGTTTTTTTTTAATATGTGTGGAACAAGAAGCGGCATCTTTTAAAACCACTTCCAGTTATGTATATTTTACATGGCGCCCTCCAGTGACGAAAAAGTTGATTTTTTTCAAAAAGTGGGTCTGCAAAGTGCCCCGGCGGGTAAGGTAAACGTCAATGAAATTTTTCGAAACTTCATATTCATGTTCTACTGGACTAAACGCAGTTTGAAAAAAAAGTGAGCAAAATCTGAGATGGTCGGGGCGCCTGCAACACCCTACCCCCCAAGTGAGGACAGTACCCCGAAGAAATTAACACGCTCAGGGCTACTGGAGTGCAAATCGAGACATAAGACTCCCAAACTGGTGCATATCGTCCAAGAATTCGCGAGCAAGAACTGTTTTTTCATAGTTTTTGTGGATTCATATCGAATTTCATGAAACGTTGGGGACGAAGACATTTTTATTTTGGTCCTCACTTTAGAATTTGTGGAAAATCGCAAGATGACTACGAAAATTTGTGGACATTTTTCAACTAAAGACCTTTCTTTTATTTGGTCTTCACTTTAGGATTTGTGGAAAATCACAAGAATTTTGAGATGAAAACCAGAGTTTGTGAAAATTTTTGAACTAAAGACCTTCGTTTTTTTGGTCTTCTTCACCTTTTTCGTTTGATCCACACTCTCAAATTCACATTAATGAACTTCTCGTGCCCCCCAAAATTCATTTCTGCCCCCTCAGTCATGCTACCTGACGCCAGGCCTGCATTAGTGGCCTATAAGTTTACGTTTGTAATTTTGTTGTATTCACCAAGTTGCTTTGGCCAGGAGACAGCAAAGGAACCTTTTGGTCTTCGAGTTAAGCTGCCACGTCTTGTCTACCACACACTGTGGAGTCTTCACGCTGTTCCTTTCTATTGCTAAACGCTAAGTAAGGAATCAAACCCAGATCTAGCATATCAGTAACAAACGCTCGATCACTGATTGGTGCAAATTTTTTTTTCTTCATCCAACAAAACCTTCACTACCTAATAGCCACCACAACCCTCTTGAATGGCCATTTGTTATGTTTTTTTTGTGAGGAAGGTTGAAAAAAATTCACGTCTAAATTATCAAAAAGACAATACTACTTCTCATGATGCATAATCAGACCCAAATTTAATTGAAACAACAAAGAATTGTAATGAATCTGTGATTTCTGTTATCCAATTCAGCACAATATTATGGCCACCCACAGAATACGCTGTTAAGCCATTATGCTTGTAAGCGCCGTTTTGTATAGCGTAGACACCTTTCACGTACGAGCGTAGAAACTTTTGTAAATTTGTACGCACAGTGTAGACCGGCTCTAAAAGGTTAAAACGTTTGAATTTTGGAGGCCCCGTTTGTGAGGAACTTTTGTTCAAATTTGCCTACCCTGAAAATTTCGTGTGTCTAGCGTGAGTGCTTAAAAAGTTTAAATTTTGGCGGCCCCATTTGGGGGGACCCCATTTTGTGAAATATTATCTTTCCTTTAGATTTACTTACCCTAAAAATTTTATGTGTCTAGCTCAAAAGGTTAAAAAGTTTGAATTTTGTTTGGGAGGAGAAACCCCCATCTGGCATCCCCAATTTTAGTTTGGTTTAGTTTATTTTTAATATCTACAGGTATCCTTGGAAATTTGATCGATCTATCTCTTAACAATTTAAAACTTCAAAAATTTGGAGGACCCGATTGAGGGGGATCCCCCAACCTGGCACCCCATGATTTCAGTCACACATTAGTCACTAGTCCTCCCTGATATCTTCAATCACTTAACCTTTGAATACAGCACATTTAGCAGTTTAAAAGCAGATAGCGGCAAAAGAAAAACCAAAAAAAAAGTAAGAAAAAAGAAGCAAAATAAGAAAAATAGCATTTAAGTTGGGGTAAACGAACATAACCAAAAGAAAGATGGTTGATAGTGTGCTCAAAAATCACAAACCATTTTCCATCAATATCGTTATTACAGAGAATCATTGGTTCAAATTTGTCAACTTTTTGCCCATTTTCAGCTTGTAACATTTTGATCACGTGACCAGGCGCCCCTGAACTTGGTTTGCATTAAGCATTCATAAGCACCCACATTGTGTCCAAACTTCAGCTTTGCACGCCAAGTGGTTTTTGAGTTATCCGCGAATTAATAACTTTTCAAGCCAAAAATTGCCGCTTTTTATGCATTTTTCTGTGTCTCAATTTATGATCCTGTGATCTAGGATTCCCGGAATTGGCACACATGACGCTTTCATTAATTCTAAGTTGAATCCAAACACCAGCACAGCCAGAGGGGGGATTAGGGGGCCCAGTCCCCCCCTTTTGAAAGTGCACAATTTCACAAAAATTATTAAAAGAAAGATTAACCCATTTGTGCCGAAAGTAGAAATACTTTCAGCTTTGATCTTAAAACTTATATGCGGCATAATTTAGACCTAAATATCTCATTAAAATTTATTTTTTTAAAATTGGGTGTCTACTTTTTGAGATAAATGCCGTCCTACATAAAGGACGCTAGGCAAATCCGTTATCAAAAATTCGTAAATTGCGCGTGCGCACAAAGCACTTGACTGCGATGCGATACAATTACCGCATTTCCATTAGTCGTTTCTTTCAAGGTAATAAGTATGCTGATAGCATAGAATTACAAAACAAGCTTGTAATATTTTGTTTTATTGAAGTTTTGATTGCACTAAACGACAAAATCCTAAGCAACAGCATGACTAAACTAACCTACAGTCTTTACCGAATGTGATAATGCCCTTATAATTGCAAAACTTTTCAGCTAAAAATAGACTTTTATCAATTTTCTGACCACGCAAATACGGTGCCAATCGTTTTTTCAAAATTGTGTCAAATGCAACTTATTATTTTTTGTCGATGCAACAACAGCACAGTAACTCAATCATATCACTTCGATACAGTAAGCTGCATTATCAATTATCATACTTCTAGGTATAGAACTTGAAAATCCTACGAAACTACAAGTACTAGTACGGTAACTCAGATAATCTGCGCTCACCTTCATGGGCATGGCGTGACCCATGAAAATGACAGGGTTCATAATAAATCAGCAAGCAAATCTCAAAGTTGTTTTCTTTTCTCAATATAGTTCAAAAGAATTCCGGTACTATTGAAATAATTACTGTAGAAGAACAATAAAATTACTTTGAAATCAATAATATTAACAATAAGTACCGTATATACTCGTGTATAAGTCAACCTCGAGTATAAGTTGATACGCATTTTAAGACAAGAAATTGCATCATTAAAGGTATTACCCGTGTATAAGTCGACTCTGCAATTCGAGAATATTTTGGAATAATTACTAGTAACTTGAAGCGCAAATCGGGTAACTGATCAAACGTTTAAACACATGCAATAAGCAATACTACCGTAAACTGTGTACTACTATACTGTTAAGTTACTTTAACATGTTTTTATATTGCATGTATACCAGTAACAATGATGTAATAAAGTAATAATGGAGTTTTCTTTTCATACCACACTCAATTCAACTCAGCAGCAACATGTCTAAAAACATTACTCGTGTATAAGTCGACCCCAGAAATTTTACCTTAAAATCGGGTCCCAGAAACCTGACTTATACACGAGTACATACGGTATTTGACATCAAAGGTTTGATGGCAAATAATTTTTTATTGTTCTTATAATTACGAAATTCAGTGTAACTTTAGGTAGGTAAGGTATTCTTTTGAACTATTGGAGAAGACAATTAACTTTGAAAACTGCATGCAGCTTTATTGTAAGATCAATAAAAATGCTTGACAATTGATGAAAAATAATTTTATTGATGTCACATGATGTCATTGTTCAGATAATTACCACTTATCAGAGTGTAAGCGTAAGAATTGCAGTTGGAATCTAACGCTTGCTTTTGTACAGCGTGAGAATCATTGCCACTGCCAGGACCGCCATTTTGCTATCGCTTGTGCCTAGCGACCTACATATAGGACACCGATATTTGAAACAAAATATACCAAAAACGGTAGAGAAAATAAAACAACAAAAGTTATTTTAGAAATGGCTGTTATATATAGAATAAATACAACAACAAAAATTTTTCCAAACTTATTCGCAATAATGCGATAATTTAAAGAATTCCAAGAGCACCTTCATTTTTTTGGCCGAAGCAAAATTGCGCGTTTTCAAAAGCACGCCATATTCTAACCAGAAATAATTTTTTCAAACATGAAAATGAAGTTTGAGCAAAAAATACTCATAGTTGCATTACAAGTTCATCTACCTCCATAAATGGGATGTGCGAAGTGCAATTTCAGTTGAGTAGGTGTCCTACATATAGGATGCTAGGCATAAATGGGTTAAATGTCAAAAAGTAATTTTAAAACGTTCAACTGGAGTGTAATTGTACCCTGAGTTGTAAATACGCAACGTCAAAACTTGTGCATTTTTTGAAACGTATTTTAAACGTCATTAGCTTCTCTTACCTTTAAAAAAATTTGAGCTGTTTAGCTAGTATTGTTTCCGAGATGTTCGGGTTGAAAAAAACGTTTGCAGCAAAAAGGCAAAGTTTAGATCATAGTCAGTGTAACAATCAAAATGAGTTACAACCAAGAAATCAGTTTTGGTAAATATGATTGAAAAAGTTATCTATTACGTCATTTTAATATAACAATCTTGCATTAAAACTTGATTTTATTGAAACAAGAATTTAGCCACGTTGCCTTTTTGCAACACAGGGTAGAAACAAAACCCAGAGAGTTGGAATCCTTGTACAGTCAGTGTTGATATTTATTGAAAATGTTCAATCAATCCATAGCCTATATTGCGCTGTCTTGGAATGATCATGTCTTGTCAGCAAACCGCATTGGTTTAGCAGAACACGAACGAGGCACAAAGCAGTGCAATTTTGCACCAACAATGCAATCCATTTTGTTTCAAAACTCAATATTTTCCAAAAAGTAGACTCAAATACCGATGAGAATTTGAGGTGGCCAAGATCTGACGTGTGTCAGTCCATGAATCAAAAGTCACAGTCAAACCATATTTCAAACCTAATAAATTTGGAGAATATTTTAATTGAAAACATTAAAAAAAAAACACTAATTCCTGAAGGAAAGCAAATATCTCTTCTAAGAGAATGATTCTCCATATATCTGCAACGTCAAAATTGATTTTTTATTATACTGTATTGGGTCCGTTTCACCGATCACGCAAATAAATACACGAATGTCATTTGATTGCATGCATTTTGCCGGTTTTTCTTTTTTGTGTGTGTGTTTACTGATTGACTGAAAATTATATCAGACATAATTGGACTAAACCGCCTTAGACCAACATCCTAGAGAACCCATTTGCCTGAAAGTGGTGGAATCAATACAATATTGCTTAAAAAGTTTTTGTAGTTTCCAAAAGCGTAGCTACGATGTTAGTTTGATTCGTTAATTTTATTTTCCGTTGGGGCTGGGGTAATTGGGAGATCGGCTGGTTTGAATTAATCTTACAACTTCAAACTGCACAATGTCAAATGCTTATTACCGTACAGTAAATAGTACGCTATTTTATTTTCAGGAAGTCTTTTTCGATTAATTTCAATATCCGTATATTACACCATATAGCTGTGTTTATTTGTAACAGTGTTCTCATTGTCTATCAGAGCAGGAGTCTGGCAATGTTGCTCAAATTGTGTCGAAGTCCAAACTGCGTACACTAGTCAATGCTATCCGCGCTATCCAGTTTATATATTTGATCGTCAGGGAGTTGTGTCTGAAGGAAGAATGATGTTATGTAACTTGGGCAAGAGAAGGCAGGTTGGGACCAGGAGGTTACTTCCTTGAAAGCCGAGCAATGGCTATAATGAATTAATAGCCTGCCTGCTTTAAATGACTAACACATTCCTCGTTGCTTTAATCCGACTGGCTTCGGAAACTTTAAGTCAATACTTAATTCAACACCGCTAGTTCCAATTTCCTTCACCGATTCAGATCAAGAACCTCTGACACCAAATCATCAGCATCTTTTACCAGATCAACTGAAAGTCGAAACTTGCCTCCATGCATTTTCTTTAAAGATGCTTGTTATTCAAGTAAACGCAGCCTGGCTCAGGTTAAATATCTCATCAATCAGTTTTGGCAATGCTGGATTAAAGAATTCTTGCCCAACCTTTAGCATACGCAGGATTGGCTTGATGTAGAGAGAAATTTGAAAGTTGATGATATTGTGGTGGTTGTTGAGAACTGAAAGCAATGCTCAAAACGGTTGATGAGGATGGTTTTGAAAACTTTTCCTGACAAGCGGGGTTTGGTACGCATGGTGCTTGTTGAGATGCAAATGTTTATAAACGACCCATCTCCAAACGGTGCCCTGTATTAACTGCTGATTAATAAAACGTACCTATGGTGTTTGTTGTCAGTTTGCAAGTTGTGAACAGAGCTAAATATGCATAGTTGTAAATGTGCCAAAGAGCATATTTACGGGAGAAGTGTAGCGCCGTTCTGTTTCTTGATATCCTAGTAAAGTTTTGAACTCTTGTTTTGTCATTTGGTTTAGGTTACACTCAATGCCATTACTTATTATCTCCACTTATTTCATAATTCAAAAAGCACAAGCAAATTATCTACAAACTTGCAACATTAAAACTTGACTAATTCAGTTGTGTAGTAAGTACCGTTTGTTTGTTGTTCAATGACGCAATAAATTCTTGATTAACCTTTGACATCTTTCTATTTGACGTAGTTAAATGCTAATTTTCGGGGTTTGCAAGCTGACACTTTGGGGTGTCGACCCACATTTCAGTTAAGTGTCTGCAGAGAGCAGAGGCTGTTTTTTGTTTTCCTGTAACCAAAAAGTGTAGTCGTTAAAATGAAAATTTAGATTGAAGTCAAGTTATCTCTGCCTTTGCACCACGCTTAAAAGATTTTTAATAGTTAGCATTGAGCCGTTGCTCAAGCACCCATTGTCTTTCTTTGGATATTATCTAACTAACTAACTTACTCCATTCCAATATCTCTTTTACGCCCCCTGTTAGTGCTGAAGTGGAATTTTCGAGTTAAGCAAGGTCCAGCTTGAGAATCACTGAAATATTGGATTCCATAACAAAATTATTACGTGCTACATCTGCAACGCAAAATTTATCGATAGGTGAAATGTATACACAATTTGTGTTAATTTCTGCTATAAATAATGTCTGTGAGATAACGAGTTATTTGCTAAGGTTATTATTTTGTTTTTGTTAGAAGCATTACTTTTTTTTTTTTGTTATACTACACAACTTTTCAACTTTAATTTTTGCGTAAATTATTTCTTGTGTTTTTTAAGTTACCTACAGTGCTGTTCATAATTCAGGAGCCACCTTGCAAAAACACTCGTTTTTTGGGTTCCAGGTTTAATTTATACTATTTGCTATAATTATATATCTACATGTTATATATTTTTGTGAAGGGTTTGTTGCTGGTAATGTTTCGGCATAATTTTTTTTTTTTTTTGAAAATAATTTTAAAGCCAAACTGCCCCCCATTACGTGACGTCATGCCAAAAAACTCATTTCTTACTAACAGCAAATATGCATTACAGTATTGGTGTCAAAAGCAATGAAAGGAATAAGGATAGTTTATCGGGTATTGTAACAAGTTTAGGTCATGTCATATTTACTTCATGATTTCATCGCGCGTCACTCATTATGACGTCATAATTTATGATATTTTCTTGGTTTTATTTAAAGCCTAAAAGCAGCATGACATTTTTTTGCTAAAATGTCAAGTTGATATCGTACCTGTAATAAAATTAGGAAAGATTACAAAATTGTCAAAATTATTAACACTCTTTTTACAGAATAGTGGCTCTGAAAAGAGCCTTTTGATTTGGCAAGGACTGATTTAGTATTTTGTTGGCCATCCATGGTTTTCGATCACCATTTTGCATCGTCGAGGAAGTGATTCAACAAGTTTGTTGAGTTCTTCGGGTGAAATCACTCGAAACCAAGCAGCAATGACCTGTTCGATAAGCTCTCTTTTCGTCTTTGGTTTATTCTTCCCAATTATGCAACTAACTCGGTACCACAAATTTTCAATCGGGTTTAAATCAGGAGATTGGGCTGGCCAATCCATTCGTTCAATTTTATGGGTCCTGTACCACTGTTGGACTTTTTTAGCACGGTGGCATGGAGCATTATCGTCTTGAAAAATCCAATCATCGTCGGAAAACAAAGAACGTGCACTGGGTAACATTTTATTTTCCAGCACATCAATATACTTTGTCCCGTTCATCATCCCAGACACCACTTTGAGCCTACCAATACCATTTGCAGCCATGCAACCCCATACCATAATTGACTGGGGATGCTTGATGGTCGGTGAAATACAATAAGGCCGGTACTCTTCCTCTGGTTTTCTTCTCACAAAATTATTTCCAGCATGGTTGTTTACAGTAAAAGTCGACTCATCACTGAAAAGAACTTTCCTCCACTTCTCTATTGGCCACTTAACATGAGAGCGTGCCCAATCTAATCGGCGTTTTCTTTGTTTTTTCGTCAAGAGTGGTTTTTTTCGAGCTTTACATCCTCGAAGACCATTCTCCAGCAACCTTCTCCTCACTGTTGGAGTAGACAATTCAACGCCACTACTTTCCTTTAACTCTCTGGCCAACTCTTTTGAATTCAGTCTCCTGTTTCCTAAAGAAATCCTGACCAAAGTTCTATCAGACCTCTTTGTTGATTTCCGCTTCCTTCCAGATCGAGGCTGACATTTCGCATCTCCTGTCTCGATCCACCTCTTTAACACTCCTTGCACTCCTTTACGAGATGTACCAGTCTTTTTTGCAATAAATCTCTGCGATTTTCCTTCATTGTAAAGATAAATAATCACTCCTCTCTGTTCTGCACTAATCGGTTTGAAGCCCATGATGACTGAAACTGAATAAAAAGGTTGAACATCCAGAAAGTCCTGAAATTGCTCCCATTATGACGTCATAGGGAGCAAATCGTGGTTTGATCATGATGTGACCCAAGATGTGACCTCAGGTCATCAGAATACACAATAATTACAAACATAATTTTTCGATTTCATTTTGCTAATTCGATCATTGCAACCATGTTACCAATATAAAAATGGCCCATCAAAGTGACGTCATGCTTAAGGGGTGCATTTTGGCCCCAAATAATTATTTCAAAAAAAAATTTTTTTTCAGTAAAATTCTCGTAGCAAACCCTTTACAAAAATATATAACTTGCCCATATACAATTAAAGCACATATCATAAATTCGACTTGGAACTTACAAAATGGGCAATTTTGCAAGGTGGCTCCTGAATTATGAACAGCACTGTACTTAACGTTTGTGTTTTCTAGAAAGCGCTGACCGAAGAGAAATAAAGAGTACACTTTGAACCAAGTCGCGTGTTACAAATTCAATACATAGCAAGCGTAGAATAAAAACAAATCCGTAACAATAATCAGGTGTTTTCCCCCAAATGCATGTTTAAACAGATTATAGAGACCTGGAATTGCTGGTCTATAAAACTCCACACAATGGAATCCCAAGCAGTATCTAAATCTCAACTGAAGACATTATTTTCTCCTTGCGTACGATGTTTTTAAACCAGTTTTAATTGCAAAAGAATGTAGTACTCTACCTTCCGTGTTACATCCGATATATCTTATTCAAGTGCGGTGTTTGGTAATTGTCGAAAATGTTACTTTAGTGTACTTTAAGCCTGTTGTTTTTGTTCATCCTATCATACTGCTTTGAGCAGCTAATTGAGTGAAACAAGAAGCACATGTGTAAGCAGTTCGATGTGTGTTTGAAAAGTAACAGAACTGGATCTATACATGTTTTATTTTATTTGACAAGTAAATTTTACAACATGTCGCCTTCAAAGTAATCAATCTCCTTGGGCTTGAATGCACTTTTCCAATCTCCTCTGCCACGCTTCAACGCACTCCTGAAAGAATTCTTTCGGGATCGCTTGGAGCTCTCTTGTCACGGCTGTTTTAATAGCTTCTGAATCTTGAAAACCAGTTCCTTTGATGACTTCCTTGAGTTTGGGATACAAAAAAAAGTCACAAGGGACCAGATCTGAAGAGTAGGGTGGTTGCTACAGTACAGCAATGTTATTTTTGGCAAGAAACTCCTAAATTCCCAATGTATTATAAGCTCGAGCATTGTCATGATGAAGCAGCCATGAGCTTGTTTCCCACAGTTCTCTTCTTTTCTCCCTCACTGATCGCACCAAACGTCGCAAGATTTTTTGTAGATGAGCTGATTCATAGTTTGGCCTAGTGGCAAGAATTCTGCATGGGTAATTCCATGGACATCAAAAGAAGCGATCAGCAAAACCTTGGTTTTGGACTTGAACACCCTCGCCTTTTTGGGTCTTGGTGACAATGAGCTTTTCCATTCAAGGCTCTGCCGTTTGGTGAGTGGATCCTACTCAAAAATCCATCATTCATCACCAGTAACAACTCTTTTCAGCAAGTTGGGTTCAGTTTCGAGTTGCTCCAAAATGTCTTGGCACACTTGCACACGCCGCTCTTTTTGCCCTTCATTCAGCAATCTTGGTATCATTTTTGCACAGATCTTCTTCCTCCCCAGATCTTCCGTAATGATCCTCCATGCCCTTTCACTATTCATACCCAGCTCATCTGCTATCATTCTAACAGTAAGACGGCGATCGCTCCGCAACTTTTGTCTCACACGCTCAACATTTTCATCTGTTCTGTTTGTGAATGGCCTCCCACTCCTGTGATCATCTTCCACCTCCTCTCTTTCCTCTTTGAACCTCCCGTGCCACTCAAAAAGACAAGTTCTTGACATCGTGTCATCACCACAGACTTCTTAAAGCAACTTTAGTGGTTCAGTTGGAATTTTTTTAAGACGTACAAGAAATTTCAGGTGGATTCGTTGTTTGACGCTCATCCTTCGCAGCAAAGAAAAACAATCCTTAATTTCATCAAATTTTTCAAAACGGTCACAAAGAAAGTGCCTTGACAGAAAAACATGCAAAAAAGAATGCAGTTGTCACAGAATGCTGAAATTTGGTTTTTGAAACCATTAGACATTGTGACATCATAGAAAGCAATGCTTTTTTCTCTGCAATAAAAGTTGCTCATGCATCGTGCACAGTATCGTTACTTTTCAAACACACCTCATATAAAGCACCCAATATTACAGTAAAATCTGCTAAATACATCCACCATGGGCCAACCAATTTCGGATTTAATAAGCGGCGAATATAATAACCGAGCCAAACCACCCCTGGGGGGTAAAATGCACTCAATTTAACAATTCCTATTAAGCTTTTCAGCCATTGTTTTATCTTGTTTCAATTTCTTCATTTTATCCTAGATCTAGAAAAAAATGTACTTATAATTGCTTTAGCTTTAACGAAATGTTGCAAAGTTCTCATGATTCCTATTCCACATTCAGTTTGTCTTAAAGACAATTGAACTGGTGTTTCTCATTAATTCACAATTCTGAATTGTGGTTTACATGCACATTTTGATAACAAATTACCACTGATTGCAATAAAAACTGAATTAATTAAACAAAGGGTGGACTTATTAAATGAAGTTTTTTCAATGGAAAAGGAGTAGGAAAATTCTGTTCCAAGCAATTTGGATGCAAAAAACAGCTGGATTTATTAACCATGGGTGTATTAAGAAGATTTTACTGCATTATAAACAGAATAAGAGACCAAAGAGTGAGCGCTCATTTACTTGTATTTTAATTATCATTCAGCAGTAGGGTTTGAGCTAAATTTTGAGTTTGGGTTAGCATTGGGATTAAGAGTTTGGGTTACATTTAATAGGGTTGGGGTTAGGGATACAATAGCCTAGACCTAACAATTTTCTTACTCTTACGTAAGGTGACAGCAACTTCAGCCTTTAAATGCATTTATACAGAAAAAAGATTAAGAGTTTGGGTTACGTTTAATAGGGTTGGGGTTAGGGATAGAATTGCCTAGACCTAACAATTTTCTTACTCTTCTTACGTAAGGTGACAGCAACTTCAGCCTTTAAATGCATTTATACAGAAAATATTTTTGCAATCATTTCAATTTGATGGCAATCTTATGATTATCAATTTAGTGAAAATGGTACAATAACCAACCATACATTTGATGCTAGGCTAACTGAATGTCTAAACATACGTAAACTATCAGCATTGGCGTCGATTTTTTGTTGATAAGCAAATTCCGAGGGAGAGAAATGTTTTTGAGTAGTTTGGTTAAACTGAATAATTCTATTTCAGTCTGGAATGTTGCCCCCAAATTCAGATGAAAACAACAAAAAAAAGGTCTTCACCGCATTCTGGATCTATCTCAGTCCAAAAATTCGGATTTCTTGTTGCAAAGTACCAGGTACTACCGTACTTGCCAGAAAACCGAGGGGGCCAGACATTTTGCACCCCCTTTAGTGTTGGACCCGAGGGGGACCACCCCCAGGTCCCTTCATAATCAACGCCTATGAACTACAGTAATCCTACTTTTACCACTTTATACAAATTTCCAGCACACCTTGATGATCATACTTCAACATGCAGGCCTAACTCAGGACCTGGTATCTGATATTTATTAGCCCTGACAGCCTGAGCCTATTGCAATCCGTTAATTCGATTTGGAAATTAGTTGGAAAAAAACAGAAAAATGGAATACAAACAATTGCAAATATTTTTACCTTAAGATTAATAGCTTCAGATTCAAGACGATTGATAACTAAACTGTTCTTTTTCAGTTCTTTCTTCAAAACTTTGTTTTCAATTTTTAAACTTTCAATTTGTCGCAAAAGCTTATCATACGCCATCTCCGCCATTGCATAGCCTATAGGCCTAATCACTGTTCCAAAGTACCGGCACTCAGTACCAGTATATGTTGCACCGTGTATTGGTAGGCAACTGCCGGTAGTTCTAAGTATTACCATAGGTGGGCAAGTTAATGCAAAACGTTAGCTTTGTTAACCATTAGTCCATTAACAAACTTCACACCTCTGTTAACGTTAATCCATTATTTTTAGCTTTAATTAACGGAAGTTGATAAAGTCCATTAATTCATTAACATTTTGCGAGTAATTTACCGGTACATTATTGCTATTCACTCGCTTCTAGAACACGTATTGACGCCATTGAGCTGATTGTAAGGAAATATTTATCGCTGTGGTGGTCTTTTTGTGTTTTGGAAGTTATATTTTACAGTGTAATTTAATTTCAAGATAAAAATAAGTTTAAATACACAAACGAAGCTGCGATCGGAAAATCTTTGGAAATTGTGAACAGCAATAATTAATAGACCTCTGAGGCTGCAGCTTATTATTTGTGACAAAAAAGAGCTTCTTTCATCGCTTCCTTCTATGAAACTCGTACTAATACAAAGTGCTATTACTGCAAACTGGTTTGTATCGGTACGATGAATGAATGGTGCAAAATATTAATGATAAAAACCGTAACAGAAGTTAACAGAACTTAACGTAGGTTAATTTAGTCCGTTAACATGAAAAAACTTTTTAACGGATTAACGAGTTCAAGAAAAAGTTAGCTTCGTTATTAGCGGATTAACGATTAATGTACTTCTGCCCACCTATGAGTATTACCTTAGGTTTAATCACACCCCACAATTGCCTTTTCAGTAGGTAGCCTATTAACATGAATAGGGACACTTGGCTATAGCCTATTCATTGAAACTGGCTGAAACTGAACAAAATTGATACAAAATAATGGTACTTTGAATATATCAGTAGAAAATTGTTGATCTGTAATAGTCAATCTTCTGAAACAGTGCTGGATGATATACGGTACCGGAACATTACCTGCTAGCTACCAGTACAGAAGTAAAATTAGAGCATAATAATACAACTAGGCTATAAAAATCACAGCAAAAAGTAGTGGCGTCGTAAGTGCCAGGTTGGGTTGGAAAGTGGGATTTTCGTGCGCCGGATTTTTGCGCCATTTAAATTTCTGCTCATACTTGCGCCATGCCAAAAATGAACAAAATTCACGCCAAACTTTTCTCACCAAATTTAAGCCAGATTATTTAAATTTAACAATAGTTAAATTTATGACATATTTAACAACAAAAGTGCATAACCAGGATTTCCCTAAGTTGGGTTGGATCGAGGGGAGTTTAAATCCAAGACTAAAGTTTATCTTCTTGACATATTTTGGCATATTATGCTTTCAACACAAATATTATGCACTACGTATCTGCACAAAGTGCGCATAATTAAAACAATAGTATAACCAGGTATAACCTGATTACCTCATGAAAAAATGATAAAAACGCACAAGAAAATAATGCATCCAATTAAGCAGGTCCATATCTATATAAATATTTCATTCTGGCGCATTTTCAGAATTTTGCTAATAGGAGAGGGTTTGAAACCAAGGCTAAAATTTATCTGCGTTTTTTCATGATTCCTCATACGGAAGTCTGGGGACGGAAACCCCAGCCGCTGGAATCTAGGAGATCTGTGAGCGAAGCCCCCAGGTGTAATTCAAATTTTGTGATTTTTCTGCAAAAAAATATCCCTTTCAACCTCATTTGAATGAGATTTTGCATGTTTGTAGAGCCATTTAAATGAAGTAATAGTTAAAATTACTTCTTGATCAAGTTCAAAACATGTTTAAAAGCATGCACATTTGGGTTAAATTTTCTAAATGACTTGAGTAGGGGAAGTAAACCCCTTTATCCTCCCGTCTAGCACTTGTATATAGGTAATCGTCACGTCATGCCTGAATATATTTTATTTGTATTTGATAGCATACAGTCCAGCATGACTGCATAGTATTTTTTTGATAATTGCTAGGCTAGGCGGTTTTAAATGAAAGTTACAAATATGTTTTGGGGGTTTGAACCCCCCTAAATTTGGCCTTGCGTTAAAGCCATTGAGAAAGTGTACCAAATAGCTTTAGATCAAATATTGCTATGTAACATAGTGTTCAAAATAGCAATGACAGAGACTAAAGTTTAAAAAATAGTGATTTTGTGAAAAATGTACAGTATTTTCAAGTATTGCCCCTTTTTCGCTTTTGGTCCTCAGAATGTCTTTCAAGCTGATCCCTAAAAAATATTGGATTTTGGAATATTTTGGTATCAAATTGCTAGCTAGTGCTTGGTTCCAATTACGTAGTAATGGATTATAGCAAAAAAAATCATAGGTGGGCACAAGTCCATTAATCGTTAGTCCGTTAATAACGAAGCTATCTTTTTCTTGAACTCGTTAATCCGTTAAAACGTTTTTTCATGTTAACGGACTAAATTAGCTTCCGTTAAGTTCTGTTAACTTCCGTTAAGGTTTTTATCGTTAATATCTTGCACCATCCATCATCGGACCGGTACAAACCAGTTTGCACTGGTAACACTTGTTGCGTATTAGCACGAGTTTTATAGAAGAGAGCGAAGAAAGGAGCTCTTTTATGTGGCAAATAATAACCTGCAGCCTCATAGGTCTATTAATTATCGCTGTTCACAATTTCCAAAGGTTTTCCGATCGCAGCTTCGTTAGTGCATTTAAACTTATTTTTATCTTGAAATTAGACTAGACTGTAAAATATAACTTCCAAAACACAAAAAGACCACCATAGCAATAAATATTTCCTTGCAATCAGCTCAACATTGTCAAAACGTGTTGTAGAAGCGAGTGAATAAAAAGAAATGTAAATTACACGCAAAATGTTAACGAATTAACGGACTTTATTAACTTCCGTTAATTAAAGCTGGAAATAACGGATTAACGTTAACGGAGGTGTAAAGTTTTTTAACGGACTAGTGGTTAACGAAGCTAACGTTTTGCATTAACTTGCCCATCTATGAAAAAACAGTCTTAATGCAAAAGATATTATAATTTGTGACCATGCAGATTGCGAGAAAGAATTTCGGAGAATGCTAGCCATGGGTCACAATTTAAGGATTAAACTGGCAAATAAGTTTATAATGAAAAAAACTCCTTGTACTGTCAAAAAACAACAAAAAATGATTGGGCAATTGAGCAGATACAGTTTCACATGTCCATAGGTGGGCAAGTTAATGCAAAACGTTAGCTTCGTTGTTCGTTAACAAACTTCACACCTCTGTTTACGTTAATTTGTTATTTTCAGCTCTAATTAACGGAAGTTAATAAAGTCCGTTAATCCGTTAACATTTTGCGTGTAATTTACATTTCGTTTTATTCACTCGCTTCTAGAACACGTATTGACGCTGTTGAGCTGATTGTAAAGAAATATTTATTGTTATGGTGGTCTTTTTGTGTTTTGAAAGATACATTTTACAGTCTAATCTAATTTCAAGATAAAAACAAGTTCAAATGCACAACGAAGCTGCAAAATATTAACAATGAAAACCTTAACGAAAGTTAACAAAACTTAACGGAAGTTACTTTAGTCCGTTAACAGCACTTAACGGAAGTTAATTTAGTTCGTTAACATGAAAAAAGTTTTTAACGGATTAACGAGAAAATGAAAAAGTTAGCTTCGTTATTAACGGATTAACGATTAACGTACCTGTGCTCACCTATGCACATGTCACTTGTCAGTATCATTGAAAGAAGCAAACTAAAGTATTGCAGACACATTTTAAGAACAAACAACACCATGGAAGGAGAGATTATGCAAAAAAGATAACTGAAGAGAAAAGAAGAGGAAGACCAAGACGGAGATGGTTACAGATGAAACTTGGAAAAACTGCAGTTCATGAAGTCACTACAGGAGTCGAAATCGACTTGCTGGACCATAATGATGCAAAATAACCCTAGGTAGGCAAGTTAATGCAAAACGTTAGCTTCGTTAACCATTAGCCCGTTAACAAACTTTACACCTCCGTTAATGTTAATCCGTTATTTTCAGCTCTAATTAACGGAAGTTAATAAAGTCCGTTAATCCGTTAACATTTTGCGTGTAATTTACATTTCTTTTTATTCACTCGCTTCTAGAACACGTATTGACGATGTTGAGCTGATTGTGAGGAAATGTTTATTGCTATGGTGGTCTTTTTGTGTTTTGGAAGTTATATTTTACAGTTTAATCTAATTTCAAGATAAAAATAAGTTCAAATGCACAACGAAGCGGCGATCGGAAAATTTTTGGAAATTGTGAACAGCAATACTTAATCGACCTATGAGGCTGCAGGTTATTATTTGCCACAAAAAAGAGCTCCTTTCTTTGCTTTCTTCTATGAAACTTGTAATAAGCCACTCTTACTCAAAAAATCACTCTTACTCAGGAACAGGGAACCCACCGATCTCAACCAACCAGAACCCAGCCAAATAAAAAATGCAAAGCAAAAACTAAGACTCAATTCGAACCAGAAAGCATTGGCCAACATTTGTTGGAATCCAATCAGTGCGCACGCAATTATTCTGATTCGCAGTTCAAAATCCTAACCACAGCTCACTCTCAGTTTCACTTGAGCCTGTTGGAAGCAGTTTATATTTCACCGAAAAAAACAGATTTGTGCAGGCAAAAGCAGTTCGTATTCACTCTGCAACTGTTTCGGTAAGATCAAAGCCTGCTGGCATTGGATAGATTGCGTTTCTCCTTACTATTGTGCAATCTTCTTAAATCCATTTCTCCTTACTGCAGAGTGCATTTCTCCCTACTGCATTTGGTCTTCAAAAGATCCTGCTTACCACATACCAAACCCGACAGAGATCGCAACTGAAGAGTTCTGTCCGAAAAGCTTATTGCGAAAGCAAATTGAAATCGACTTTATTGAAAGTCATTTTCAAATTCTGCACCACCTCAAAATTGTTCATATAAAACTCGTGCTAATACGAACAGGTGTTACCAGTGCAAACTGGTTCCGATGAATGAATAGTGGTGCAAGATATTAACGATAAAAACCTTAACGGAAGTTAATTTAGTCCATTAACAGGACTTAACAGATGTTAATTTACTCCGTTAACATGAAGAAACTTTTTAACGGATTAACGATTGACGTACTTGTGCCCATCCATGTCTGCTGATATCAAAACAAACTGGCAACCTAAGTTGAGCCATTCAAAAATTTGAGTTTTGGGGGGTCCATTTGGGGGGTCCCCGTGGAGTGGCACCCCAAAACTATCTCAAAATTTTTGTCTGTTAAATATCTGCTGACATCATAAAACACTGGCACCCTAAGTTAAGCTGTTCGAAAAATTGATTTTGGGGGGGTCCATTTGGGGGGTCCCCGGGAGGGGGTGGCACCCCCAAACTATGTCAAAATATTTGTCTGTTAAATGTTTACTGATATCATAAAAAACTAGCACTCTAGCTTGAGCCATTCAAAAAATTGATTTTTGAGGCCCCATTTCGGGGGGTCTGCAGTGGAGTTGCCCCAAAACATTTCGGGAGAAAAAATTGCGTTTGCAGCTCAACAACTTGACACGAAAATTAAATTTTGATATTTTATGGTTTAGGAGAAGAGCGTACAAAAATTAGGAAGAAAAAAAGGAATTAAAAGGAAAAAAAACTCATTGCGGCCAACAGTGGGTTGGTTGGGATGAAATGGTATCTTAAGACACACAACCATATGAAATATTTTTTACCGTACTTAAGCCGTTTTTGACTGAGACCGCTTTTTACGCCAAACTTGCGTCGCGGTTTTCGGGTTCTAAAACCAAAGTCACGTGACTTTTTGCCTCGAAATTTGGTGTAAACATACAACTTATTAATCTCAAATTGCTGTCAAAATTTCATGTAGCTAGATTAAGCCGTTCTCGAGTTATAAGCAATAGTCTGAAGTTTTGCACTCGTTAGTTGGAAAATGGCCGAGTAAAAACAAAAAAACATGCGACGCGACCGTCAGTCGATCCAAAAATGACATTTTTTGCCTGTATACACAAGAAATGAGTGGCTATATAACGAAAAACGTGAAACGAGTTGACCGGACTCATTTCGGCGGCCTTACATTCTGTACACACCTTCCTGCAAAAAAATCTCGCATAAAAAGCTGGCCAATGGCCATTTCCTTCAGTGTACCAATAATCTTATGGCGTGGCGTCAAGACAAATGTTCTTGGCGCAAAATATTAAATTTACATTACATTTGTACAAAATTAGTATTTTCAAAGTTTTGTTTCGCTAGTATTTTAATTTCGACAGCTTTATGGTCATTTATAGCATGAAACAACATATTTGATTTAATTACGTAACGTCAAGGAAGAAAATATTGGGGCAAAATATCAAATCTGAACTAAATTTGCATGAAATTAATTTATTTTATTTGTTATATTTTGCTTTTTTTTTTTATAATATTTGTAATTACGTTATAATTGCGTTGAAACATGAAATAAAACTTTAATGTGATTAAATGACGTGGAGTCAAAACAAAAACGCTTGGCGCAAAACAATTCATTTCGAGTACATTAAATTTGCTACTACGTAAAGCCATCTTTTTGTTCATTTCACCTTGTCTAAAATCTACTAACAATCTAATTGCATCTTTAATGTCTTCTGAATGTTTCTACCAATCCCAATACTTTGCGAAATATTGCGATCATTTGGTTTCTTATGCTGATTCCAATCGAAGTGCTGCTGTCGTGGTTTGACACGTGTTTGTGCTTCTTTTTTTGTTTTGTTTTGTTTCTCTAATGAAGGCTATAATTTTTTCTCCGATGGACCGAGCTAGCCTGCTTGTAGTGAGTATCTGAAATAAATCGGTAATAATCTTAATTCAGTTCAAAATGATTGTTTTCATTACCTTTATTTTTGTACTGCTTTTTGGTCTCAACATAAAGCAACATACTTGTTATTAATTGAATAGCGTGGCGTCAACGTGGAAAACTTTGGCGCAAAAATCAATTCCAACTTAAGTTGGTACAATATTATTGTTTTTAACTTTATTTTGCTTTCTTTTTTCTTAGCGAACTGCTTCATAATTTTTTAGTTTCAACATGAAAATAACACTTTAACATGATTAATATTTGTGGTGTCAAGATGGAAATTCGTGGCGCAAAATACCAAACCTAAATTAAATATTTTCAAAATTATTGTTTGCAATTTTTCTTCTGTTTTTTGCTATTTTTGTTTTGTTTTTGTCACGTACTCCTTTTTGGTTACTTTAGCTTTAAATAATACCCTTGATTTATCAGTTAGCGTCAAAGTATAACGACTAAGTGCTGGCGCAAAACTTCAAATGCAGAATATATTTGCACAAACTTAACCTTTTGGTTAAATTATTTTGCATTCAATGTCAGACTGCTTAATGTTTATACTACAAAACAAAACTTTGACTTACAGCGATCCAATGGCGTGGCGTTTTGATTATTGGCGCAAATTTTTAGATTTGGTTATTATGATAGAAAGTCTTGGCGCAAATATCAAAACTACATCAAAAATTGTACAAAATTATCGGATTTAATTTTTATTTTGCGTTCTTTTGCTATAACGTACTGCTGCATTGTTACAAGTCTGAACATAAAAGAACACCGAAATTTAACTAGATGGGAGTTTCCCAGCAAACCCAGTGAACGACCGACGCAAAGCTAGTGCTGTGACGCTCAAAAGTACTTTTTGTTTACCGTAAAACCAGCACTTATTCAAAAATATCTAATAATGGAACCTCCAGAAAAGTAGAGTCAAAACATTTGTCAGTTAAATATCTCCTGATATCATAACAGACTGGCACCCTAAGTTGAGCTGTTCAAAAAATTGATTTTTGGGGTCCATTTGAGGGGTCCCTGGGGGGATGGCACCCCCCAAACTATGTCAAGATATTTGTCTGTTAAATATCTGTTGATATCAAAACAGACTGGCACCCAAGTTGAGCCATTCAAAAAATTGATTTTTGTGGGGGTCCCCGGGGAGTGGCACCCCCAAACTATGTCAAAATATTTTTCTATTAAATATATGCTGAATGCTGATATCAAAACAGACAGGCACCCTAGCTTGAGCTGTTTAAAAATTTGATTTTGGGGGGTCCATTTGGGGGAGTCCCCAAGGGGGTGGCACCCCCAAACTGTGTCAAGATATTTGTCTGTTTAATATCTGATGATATCATAAGAGACTGGCACCCTAAGTTGAGCCATTCAAAAAATTGAGTTTTGGGGGTCCATTTGGTGGGTCCCTGGGGGGGTGGCATTCCCAAAGTATGTCAAAATATTTTTCAGTTAAATATCTGCTGATATCAAAGCAAACTGGCTCCCTAAGTTGAGCCATTCAAAAAATTGATTTTGGGAGGTCCATTAGGGGGGTGGCACCTCCAAATTATCTCAAAATACTTTTCTGTTAAATATCTGTTGATATCATAACAAACCGGCACCCTAAGTTAAGCCGTTCAAAAACTTAGTTAATTTTTGGAGGGTCTATTTGGGGAGTCCCGGGGGGGGGGGGGGTGACACCTCCAAACTATGTCAAGATATTTTTCTGTTGAATTTCTGCTGATATCATAAAACAATGGCACTCTAAGTTGAGCCGTGCAAAACATTAATTTTTTGGGGGGTCCCCGGGGGGGGTGGCACCCCAAACTATGTCAAAATATTTGTCTGTTAAATATCTACTGATATAAAAAAAAAAGTAGCACTCTAGCTTAAGCCGTTCAAAAAATGGATTTTTGGGACCCCATTTTGGGGGGGTTCCCGGTGGAGTTGCCCCAAAACATTTTGGGAGAAGAAATTGCGTTTGCAGCTTAACAACTTTACACAAAAATTAGATTTCGATGTTTTGTGGTTTAGGAGAAGAGCGTACAAAAATTAGGAAGAAAAAAAAAGGAAAAAAAAAGAAAAAACCTTATCGCGGCCAAAAGTGGGTTGGTTGGGATGAAAGGGTATCTTAAGACATATAACCTTATGAAATATTTTTTGCCGTACTTGAGCCGTTTTTGACTGAGACCGCTTTTTACGCCAAACTTGCGTGGCGGTTTTCGGGTCCTAAAACGAAAGTCACGTGACTTATTGCCTCGAAATTTGGTACAAACATACAACTTATTAATCTCAAACTACTGTCCAAATTTCATGTAGCTATAGACCTAACCGTTCTCGAGTTATAAGCAAAAGTTTGAAATTTCGCACTCGTTAGTTGGAAAATGGCCGAGTAAAAACAAAGGAACACGCGACGCGAGCGTCGGTCGTTCCAATTAAATTTCGATGTTTTGTGGTTTAGGAGAAGAAGAGCATACAAAATTTAGTAAGAAAAAAAAGGAAAAAAACCTCATTGCGGCCAACAGTGGATTGGTTGGGATAAAAGGGTATGTTAAGACATATACTCTTATAAAATATTTTTTGCCGGACTTAAACCGTTTTTGATTGAGACCGCTTTTTACGCCAAACTTGCGGGGCGGTTTTCGGGTCCTAAAACCAAAGTCACGTGACTTTTTGCCTCGAAATTCGGTACAAACATACAACTCATTATTCTCAAACTGCTGTCCAAATTTCATGTAGCTAAACCCAACCGTTCTCGAGTTATAAGCAAAAGTCTGAAATTTCGCACTCGTTAGTTGGTAAATGGCCGAGTAAAAACAAAGGAACACGCGACGCGAGCGTCGGTCGATCCAATAATGACGACCACGTATCCACGTTATAATAATATCATGCAATTCTTGAGGTTTCAAAAAACTGTCAAGTGACTTGACTTGCGTCCTCCACGTTTTGGAAAAAAAGTTATTTTAATTTTGCTTTAAATGTTTTGTTTTATTTATTTTTATGAAAGAACTTAAGGACGCGATCTTATTTCAAAATCATAGGCGTAGCTATGGGGATGGCCCAGGACGCCCGGGCCCTTACAATCGAAATGCCATCAATGACAAAATTTGACAAAAAAGCCTTGTTTCTTCATTTTCAGTTTCTTTTGACGTCTTTGCGTACAACAGTACACGCGTAGAACAGTAATTAGCAATAAATAATATCGACGACCAGAGGGCCCGGCCCACCCCCCTTAATTCAATTTTTTCCAACCAATTTAAACGTAAAACCAAGTTGAAATCAAGGGTTTTTGTTCTAACAGTTGCTACCTCAGGTCCTCATCTAAAGTTTTTATGAACGTAATGCAATAACCAGCGCTGTATTTCTCAAATGGCACAGTGCCAGGGCCTCACGCTCAGATAGTAAGACTTTTTTTGGTCTTCACTTATATTAAGCGGGAAGATGTCGCCAAAATCTCCCAAATGCCAGGGGCCCCGTGCAATGTAAACCCGGCACGGGAATAACATGTTTAGTAAGCGTAATCATCAATTGTACCATTTTCCAATAACGATTCACCTCCACCTCGCCAAGTTTTACGCACAAAATACTTAAAAAAAATTAGCCGTGGAAAATGCTGATTGAACAAATTATCGAATTTCAGTTGAGGGGGCATGGGCCCACTGGTCGTTCATGTACTCGTATAACGGGTTAATTTTATGACAAAACAAAAATCTCTAAGGAAAATTTACGAATAGATTATTATTTACTGCTAAAATATTGCAGGAGGCAATATTTCTTACTTTTCCCTATATGGACCAAATCACTTACGATTAAAATTTTACCCCGCAATGCAAGATTTTAAACGTGTTTTGAACTTTAATTGCAAGTAAAAGAAGGATTGAACAATTAAATTCTTTCGATTGACTTTCAAATGTTAAAAAACTAGTTCTTTCAAATGGCTGTGAACACGTGCGAAATGTGATCCAATGGCATTAAAATAGCTTTTTCTTTCAAAAGACTTACAAAAATTGCCCAGCGACTGGGGGCTTTGCCCCCAGACCCCCATAGCCATCGGCGGCTGGGGGCTCCGCCCCCAAACCTCCGTCTGTGATACGCTTGAGTACACTAGTTTACTCAACACGTTTCCTAAGTTAGATATTTGCACTTTCTAACTATTAATTACCGCCCTCCCCTTTACCAAAATCCTGGTTAAGTGCCAACAGGCTACGGCTTCAGATCTTTCATTCTACGATACTTTTGCCCTACAAAAAGTTTCTGTTTTGAAAATTTCTGATGACGTCATTGCATGTGCTTTGTGGTTAGGACCCCCCCCCAATCAAAAATCCTGGCTACGCCTATGACCGTTCTCAACGAAGAAAACTGAGCTTTTAGCCGTGCCTTTGAAAGTATCGAGCCGCCGAATACAACAAAATGCTGCCGATCGGGCGATGTCAACACAGAAAAAGAATGTTTCACGATTATCAAGCAAAAATGTTGAAAGAAATTTTACCTCATTTCTTTTAATCGACAATGACGTATTTTAACATTGTGGTTGCTGTTTTCTCACATTCCTTCAAAGACGTAAATGTGTTGCCCGCAGTTTTCTTTACTTTCTCATATCGATTACCCAATTTTTCCTACTTCAAACTTGTACTAGGCCTTTTCCAAATTTATTCTGAAAAGTTATCAACCAGAACTGCAGTATAGTTAATTAACAGTCCATCGTTGTCAACTCATGAAATTGAACTTTTAATTAGCGAAATCGACGAAAGGCAGCGCTTGTGGTTTTAATCAAAATATTGAAAATTTCCTTCTGATCGCAAAAAACTTTCCGGCCCAGTATTCGCTAGTGCCAAATCATCCCTGGTGCCGAATTTATGCCGAATATTAGTGATACGTTTTTGATGATTCTAATATTATTTTAGTTAAAATTTGACATGTCTACTGGCAAAAGAGCGTGTTGCATTTTTAAGCAGTTAAGATAAATTTCAGTAGATAGTTTTCAGCTATTTCTCGCTGATTTTATAACACACCAAACAAAAACGCTGTTATTCTTATTTAATAATAATAAACTTTAGAGGTGGAGTCCTCGAGGACACATTTTGAAGTCCTTGGTCTCGAAACCTCAAGTCCTTGGCCTCGAAGCTTTATAGGTCCTCGAAAATTGCCCTGTCCTCGGCTCGAGGACAGCAATATTTTTTGAACCGTTGAAATTTTGTTGGAAAACGCCAGAAACCTCGCGGAAAATTTGAAAATACCTTTTTTGTTTTCCGCAATTGCGGCATAGGCTTAGCCAAGCGTGCCTTCCGCCCCCAATTGAAATTTCACCAATGACAAAAATGTGACAAAAAGCCTATTGTGTCTTCAGTTTCAGTTTCTTTTTGGCGTTCTTCGCTTACACCAGTAGCGAACAACAATATTGAACACCAGGGGCCCCGGGACCCCCTCAAATCAATTTTTGCCAACCAATTTAAACGTAAACCTGGAAGAAATGGATAGTTTTCGTCCTAAAAGTTGCTATCTCAGGATGACATCTAGCCTTTTTATGAAGGTAATGTAATGCATTAACCAAGGCTGGATTTACCACAATATGGCGCAGTACCAGCTAAGGGCCCTGCGCTCAAATCTTAAGACTTTTTATGGTCTTCATTTACATTTGACAGAAAGATGTTGCCAAAATCTTTAAAGTGCCAGGGGCCCAGCGCGATGTAAATCCGGTTCGGCAATAACATCGTTAGTAAGCGTAACCATCTATTGTACCATTTTTCAATAACAATTCATTAATTCACCTCCACCTCGCCAGTTTTTACGCACAAAATGCTTAAAAAACAATTAGCCATGGAAAATGCTGATTGAACAAATCGTTGAACTTCAATGGAGGGGGCCTGGGCCCCCTGGCCTAACATGCACTTCTATAACTGGTTATTTTCATGACAAAACAAAAATCTCTAAGGAAAATCTTCGAGTGGGTTTTCATTTACTGCTAAAATGTTGCACGAGACAAAGCACCTTACTTCCCCCTACCTGGACCAAATCACGTACAATTAAACTTTAATACCAAAATGCAAGATGTTAAACGTGTTTTGAACTTAAATTGCTACTAGAAGAAGGATTAAACAATTAAATTTTTTTAATTGGCTTTCAAATGTCAAAAATCTAGTGCTTTTAAATGGCTCTAAACATGTGCGAAATGTGATTCAATGGCATTAAAATAGGTTTTTTTTTCCCAAAAATTACAAAAAATCGCCCAACAGCTGGGGGCTTTGCCCCCATACCCCCCGTCTGTGATACGTCTGAGTTACACTGGCTTTCTCAAAACGTCTCCAAAGTTACGTATTTGCACTTTTCGACTGTATTAGTTTAAGCCCTCTCCCATTGCAAAATCCTGGTTAAGTGCCAACAGGCAAATTTTTGATGACGTTATTGCATGTGATTTGTGCTTTAGGCCTGTCCGAATCAAAAATTCTGGTTACGCCTATAAATTAGAGATTGCCAGAAAAACTTTTTTTGAAGACCTTTTTTTTTTTTTTGGAGAGCACTTGCAACTGTGTCCTTGGTCCTTGGCCTCGAGCATTCCTGTCCTTGGCCTCGAAAGGGTCTGTCCTAGGAAAGGCTGTCCTTGGCCTCAAATTTTTTTTGTGTACTTGGCCTCGGCCTCGAGCCTTGTGTCCTCGACTCCACCTCTGATAAACTTTCAATTTGCCCTGGCACCCGATTATTGAGCCTTCTGTAACCGCAAGTACTGGAAAGAACATACCTGGTTTAATATTACTTGATCAATCATGCACTATTATTCAATTTTCTTGGTGATAGATGACAGAGCATGAAAAAAGCTACGCTATATGCTAAAGGGTTCCACACAAGCAAAGTTATTTTGACATTTTCCATTCATCTATTTCGTTTCATTGCAAGCCGAAAAAAAAATTCATAGCCTGCGCACGCAATTTGCGGCAGAACTCGTATAGTTATTTATTACTAAAGCTACAGCTTTTCGCTTTTGTGAACGTGCTTGTATTATTTTGGCAAACGAGGAATAACAATGAATCAACAAACAAATACTACAACCGTCGCAGCAAACTTCAAAGAAATTCCTTAACTACTGCGTAAATGCTTTTACAGCGAAAAAAATACGTGCGAAACCTTTAGCAATTTGTTGGCAGAACAAACCAGATGCTTCCGTCTGGCAATAAGTTTTTCAAGAAAATAGCGTCTAGATGCGATAGCTCCAAAATTCTTCATGCAAACAAATTGTATAGAAAACTTGATCGTGTGATCCCGACCTTCAACTAAGGCAAAACATTTGTTTAATATTTAATAATATTAAAAACAGTTAGCTTTCCAGCTTCAGTCATTCAAAAAAATTAATTTTGGGGGTTTATTTGGAGGAGGGGAGTTTTTGGAGAGGTACCTCCAAACTATGTCAAAATATTTGTCTGCTAAATATCTGCTGATATCATAAAACACTGGCATCCGAGCTTGAGCTGTTTAAAAACTTGATTTTTGGGGTCTATTTGGGGAATCCCGGAGGGTGGCGCCCCCAAACTACGTCAAAGCATTTGTCTGTTAAATATCTGCTGATATCAAAACAGACTGGCAACCTGGCTTGAGCCGTTCAAGAAATTGATTTTTGGGGGATCGATTTGGGGGGGTCCCCAGGGGGGTGGCACCCCCAAACAATGTCAAAATATTTGTCTGTTAATTCTCTGCTGATATCATAAAACACCGGCACCCTAGCTTGAGCTGTTTAAAAACTTAATTTTGGGCGGTCCCCGGGGGGGCACCCCCAAACTATCTCAAAATATTTTTCTGTTAACTATCTGCTGATATCAAAACAAACCGGCACCCTAAGTTAAGCCGTAAAAAAATGATTTTTTGGGGGATCCATTTGGGGGGTCCCGGAGGGGGGCACCCCCAGACTAAGTAAAAATAGTTGTCTGTTAAATATCTGCTGATATCAAAATAAACTGGCACCCTAAGTTGAGCCGTTCAAAAAATTGATTTTGGGGGGTCCCCAGGGGGGGTGGCACCCCCAAACTATGTCAAAATATTTGTCTGTTAAATGTCTACTGACAGCAAAAACAACTACCACTCTAGCTTGAGCCATTCAAAAAATGGATTTTTTGGGACCCCATTTTGGGGGTTTCCCGGTGGAGTTGCCCCAAAACATTTCGGGAGAAAAAATTGCGTTTGCAGCTTAACAACTTTACACAAAAATTAGATTTCGATGTTTTGTGGTTCAGGAGAAGAAGAGCGTACAAAAATTAGGAAGAAAAAAAGGAATTAAAAGGAAAAAAAAAGAAAAAACCTCATTGCGGCCAAAAGTGGGTTGGTTGGGACGAAAGGGTATCTTAAGACATATAACCTTATGAAATATTTTTTGCCGTACTTAAGCCAGTTTTGACTGAGACCGCTTTTTACGCCAAACTTGCGTGGCGGTTTTCGGGTCCTAAAACGAAAGTCACGTGACTTTTTGCCTCGAAATTTGGTACAAACGTACAACTTATTAATCTCAAACTGCTGTCAAAATTTCATGTAGTTATAGACCTAACCGTTCTCGAGTTATAAGCAAAAGTCTAAAATTTTGCACTCGTTAGTTGGAAAATGGCCGAGTAAAAACAAAGGAACACGCGACGCGAACGTCGGTCGTTCCAATTAATCGGCGTGACGTTAAGGTGGAAATTCTTGGCGTAAACGTCAAATTGTGTTTAACATTAATGCTTTTCGATTGTTATTTTATTTCTATTTTTTTGCGGCTTTTTTAGTGCAATATGGAAAACCACATTTGATTCAATTAAAAGACGTAATTTTTACGCAAAAAATTTTGACACAAAACACCAAATGTAAAATAAATCTGAACAAAATTATCGTTTTCAATTTTTATTTGGTATCTTTTTGCTGCATTTTTTTCTCGTAGACCAACTGCTTTATGGTTATACAACATGAAACAACAGTACAACCTTGATTTATTTATATCCTTGGCATTAAAGTTGAAAGTCTAGAAGCAAAATATCGATACTGTTCAAAATTATTGTTTTCATTATCTATATTTTTGTACTGCTTTATGGTCATAACATAAAACAACATAGTGCAATTAAATTGAATGACGTGGCGTCGAGATGAACAAAACTTTGGCGCAAAAAATCAAATTTAATTATCCTTTTTATTTTTATTTTGCTTTTTTTCACTGTTAGTTTATTTTTTTTTCTCTTTCAACATGAAAATAACAAGCTAATGTGATGAATTGGCGTCGCGTCAAGGAAAAAAATTTTTGGCTTAAAACACCAAATGTAAACTAAATATGTTCAAAATTATCGTTTTGATTTTATATTATCTTTTTTTGTCACATACTGTTCAGAGCTGGAGTCGAGGACACAAGGCTCGAGACCAATGCCAAGGACACAAAAAAATCCGAGGTCAAGGCCAAAGACAGCCCTTCCGAGGACAGACCCTCTCGAGGCCAAGGACAGGAATGCTCGAGGCCAAGGCCAAGAACCAAAGACACAAGCGCAAGTGTTCTCCAAAACCATACAAAAAAAAAGATCTTCAAAAATTTTTTTCAAGCGTTCTCCAGCAAAAAACGCCTTCCACAATTTTTTTTCAGGCGATCTACAAAATTAAAAAAAAAATACTGTATTCAAGCCGAGGACAGTGCAATTTTCGAGGACTTGAGGCCTCGAGGCCAAGGCCAAGGACTTCAAAATGTGTCCTCGAGGACGTCCTCGAGGCCAAAGACGTCCTCGAGGACTCCACCTCTGATACTGTTACATGTTTACAAGATGAAACAACAATTTGATTTATTTAAAAAACTTGGCATTGAAGTGAAATTTTTTGGCGCAAAATATCAAAACTGTCCACAATTCTTGTTTTTGTTACAATACCTTTTGTCATACCTTATACTGCCTTATAGTCATAAGCATAGGTGGGCAAGTTAATGCAAAACGTTAGCTTTGTTAACCATTAGTCCGTTAACAAACTTCACACCTCCGTTAACGTTAATCCGTTATTTTCAGCTTTAATTAACGGAGGTTAAAAAAGTCCATTAATTCATTAACATTTTGCGTGTAATTTACATTTCTTTTTATTCACTCGCTTCTAGATTATCAACCATTCACAAAATATTATTTCTAGATACCAAATTTCTCGCGTCTATATAGATACCAACCATTCACAAAATAGCATTGTAGCGAGCGGATATCTATTCGAGCGCTCTGAAAAATTCTGTGCGTAAGCTGTCAAGCCAGATAATTTTTCTGAAGTAAAAGTGGAGCTACATATTTCAATTCAGTAACCGAGCAACTAAAAAGAAGATGAGCAAGTCGAGCAAGTCAAATAATATGTCTGAAGCAAAACTAGACATTGTTATTCGTAGGCTCGACAGTATCGAAAAGAAATTTGAAGACAGGTTCAACAGCATCGACAAAAAATTTGGAGATTTCAATGCCAAATTTAAAGAATTAAACGAAAAGTTCTCGTCAAAGATTAATAAGCTTGAAAAAAAATGCAGTACATTGGAAATGGATCTCAAAACCAAGGCGGCAGTGCAAGTTATTGACGATCTTAAACGGAAGATATCTCAACTTGAACACACCCAGCACGCCGCCAAATGTCAAGAATTAGCAAATGAGGCTTATAGAAAGAGGCTAAACTTGTTAATACACGGACTTGATGAAAATAAAGTTTGGGAGAAGAAAGAAACCACCTTGCTGATATTTAAAAATTTTCTGCAGGAAGGACTGAGTTTAAATCTACAAGACATTAATATCATCGACATACATCGACTTCCGCAGCGACCAATATCCAAACAAGGTAAAAGATTGATTCGACCGATAATAGTTAAACTAAGCAATGTCTTTGAAAAACAAAAAATCCTATCTGCCTGCAAATCCCTAAAGACCTTCAACGACATACGAAAAATCGAGAATATTCAACCCGTGTATGTAACTGAGCATCTGCCTAAACTATTTCAAGAACAAAAGAAATCATTACTCTCGCAATTCAAAGAAGCCAAAATGAAGAAATTAAAGACAGCCTGACGAATCGTCAACGGATTACATACTGTCTTTATGTCAAAAACGAAAAAATTTCTTCTCCTTGTTATTCCGACGAAGAATCAAATGAGTCTTCAGACGGCGAAATTCGCAGCCAATCCAGTTCAACAAGCCAAAGCTAACAAGTAACAATCATACAATTCTCAAGCCCAAATCATTATACTCGTATTTATGTAAATTACTAATCCAGGTAACGCTGGCAAAATCAATATTTAAACAAATTAAGAATGATACTGTGTTTAACTCATAATGAAATTAACGTATGTTAATTGTGTATGATTAATATGCTGGTTGTTTTTAATGCTGTGGTCTGTGAACAGTTAAGAATTATCGTTCTGGCCCAAACCAAATTCAGTACTTGTGTAAATCGGTAATTCTCAAATTCCCAAGATAAAATAAATAAATAAACAAATTGTGCATTTACCGTATTTAACTATAATTGGCGTATTAAATATGTTATAGTTCCTTATCATTGTGGCTGTATAAAAATATTTATGATTTAATGCTCTGTAAACAGTTTACCACAGTACCACACTAACTTGCATTCTATCGTGGGAACTGTACATCAACCGAATGTAAGTTGAAATAATCCTGATTCACTTCGGCTAAGCTGTAGTTGCTACGCCTGACAATATCAATGATATAAATGGCTCCAGCTTGATCCCATATTTACGTCTTATATTCACTTGCTACTGACAGTTAACGCGTGATGTTTTTTTAAATTTCTTTTTGTGATTATTTTGCTGTCGTTTTGTGAGTAGCTTTTTCTGCTCGGTCAAATGGCGCTAGAGTTATCATGTGATAGGGAGTTGTCAGAACCCCTGCGCACGAGTCAAGCGGTCAACCTCTTTAATCAACCTAGTGAATTATGCGACCAAATATTTACTTCTATGACCAATAATGTCATCAATTGAGAGTATTTGGATATTTACGACAAAACATTAAACCTGCAAAATGATTGCAATTCCCTGATTCTAATGCACCTCAATATTAGATCCCTTCAAAAAAACTACGACGATTTGTATGACCTTGTTGCCTCGCTTTCTTTTCGACCTGACGTTATTTGTCTATCTGAATCTCGCATCAATCAGCCTTTGAAAAGTATTCACCTACATGGTTATAATTTTATCAATGCAAAGCCCAACAAACAAGCCGGGGGTACAGCAATACATGTCTGCTCTAAACTTAAATTTTCCCAAATCGATGGCTTTGGATTAACAGGCTCAGAATCCATTTGGCTAAAAATCCGGAAGAATGATCAAATGAAAACGTTAGTAATTGCTTCAATCTATAGACACCCGAGTGAAGATATGAATCAATTTATTTACGACTTTTCGGATTGTCTGGAGAAATTATCAAATGAATAAAAAAACTTTTACATTTTTGGTGACATAAACATTAACATTAACGGAAGCAACCAATTATCCCCTCAAGCTGAAAAATACCTACAAGCAATAACCAGTAATGGAGCTTTTCCCTCATTACAAAACCTACTCTGGTCACGGACAAATCAGCAACGGTGATTGACCACATTATCACAAACGATGTAGAGCATACCGTAACGCCCTTCGTAATACACAGTTCAGTGACTGATCACTTCGCAGTTATGTGTAAAATTAGTAAAACTCAAACAAGTTATAATAGAACACCATCCCCGCTCTATAGAAATAAAAAAAAAATTTGTGCGGAAGCTTTTTCTGCTAAACTAGATCAGGAGCTAGGCAATCTTGTTGCGAATAAATTCCCCCTAAGCCGCAGTATTTTTGATGATGTTTTCGATCAGTTTGTGAATATAATTGAAAAAACAATCAACAAGCATGCCCCGCTCGAGCGTATGAGTCGTAAACAACGAAAACTTGCAAGAAAACGCTGGATAACTAAAGGAATACTAACTCCTATAAGAAAAAAAAATTCAATGTTTCGAACTCATTTCATTACTGGTTATACAGTGGAAAAAAACTTCTTTCGGCGTTACTCGAACATGCTTACAAAAACTAAATTCTTGTTTAAAAAGATTTACTATTACTCTGAATTTGCTAGCAACAAAAAAAACTTGCATAAAACGTGGGAAATTATACGTTCGGTATTGCCGCATAAATCAACCCTTGAACCCCAATTAGCACTCAAAGTTAACGATCACATTACCGATGACCCTAACACCATTGCAAACCAATTTAATAATTACTTCTGCACAATCGGCTCCAACTTGGCAGATACCATAAATAGTGAAACAACTAAAAAACCTACAGATTTCAGACTCAATTTATCTTGATCCGCCAAGTACCAACGAAGTTCTAAACCAAATTACATCTCTACAAAACAAAGCGGTGGGGCATGACAACATCCAACCATTTTTTCTCAAAGCTGCCAGACACGTAGTTGCACCGTACTTAAGTCTATAACTCAACTTTGTATTTACGGAAGGAATCTTTTCCCGAAATTGCAAAATTGCAAGGATCACTCCTATTTACAAAAAAGGAGCAAAAGAGGAAATGAATAATTACCGCCCGATATCCATTTTAACTTGCTTTTCAAAAATCATAGAAAAGATTCTGTTTGTGCGACTTAGCAGTTTTTTCAAAAAACACAATGTAATATACGAAAATCAATACGGTTTTCAAAGCAACATTTCCTCATCACATGCGATGTTGGACGTTGTCACCTCATCCTACGATAACATTGATGATCATTTCTATACGGGATTAGCATTTGTCGATTTAAAAAAATCATTTGACACAGTGTCGCATAACATTCTCTTGACAAAGTTAAATAACTATGGCATTCGATGCGTTGTATATACTTTAATCCGCTCCTAGTTGGGGTTCCCCAAGGATCGTCACTAGGTCCTATGTTTTTCCTGACATACATTAACGATCTACATAATTCACTGGAAAGCGAACCAAGATTATTTGCAAACAATACGTGCTTATTAGTAAAAGGTTCAAACTCCGAACAACTTGAGATTAATCTTAGTACAGAACTACATCATCTCCATTTGTGGTGCAGTGTGAATAAGCTATCCGTCAATCCACTTCCAGCTAAGCTATCCGTCAATCCAGCTAAAAACAATATCGTAATCATTCCACCTAAACGAATTAAAACGCCAATCTCCCATTTAAACATTTCAAGTAACGGAACTCCTGTAAATATAGTCAGTTGCGCCAAATACCTGGGAGTTATCATTGATAACGAACTTAACTTTCATGAGCAAATTAAAGTAATGGAGGGTAAAGTGGCGCGCTCAGTGGGAATACTAAATAAACTTAAACAAACTCTTCCTCAAACTGTTAAGTTACAACTCTACTATGCATCAGTACATCCGTTATTATTGTATGGTATAATTATATGGGGAGCCACGTATCCTACTTATTTACAGAAATTAAAATCCCTACAAAATCGAGCGATAAGAGCCATTGTTGGTGCTCATTTTCGAGATTCAGTAAACCCATATTACTCCCAATTGAAATACTGCAAATTGATGACTTGTTCAAATTTGAAGCTGCCAAATTTGTTTATGGTTCCTTACACAACAAAACTCCAAACTCATTTCACAAATATTTCTGTAAAATTAATAACCGCACAGGTCGAGCTACGGGGCAGTCGAGTGATTGTAACAATTTAAACATACCTGGTTACCGTACTAATAAATTACAGTGGTGCATTAAATATCAAGGAGTCAGGATTTGGAATTGCATTCCCAAAAATATTAGGGCATTCTCGCACAAAAAATTCAAATATAGCAACAAAAACTTCCTATTATCTTCGTACAAATATTAGCATCAAAGATTTTTGTTGATGCAGTGTGCATACTTCTTCATGATATAATTAGGCCAATGTCTGCTTTGGTCACATAAAAAGTTCATGCTGATGACGGATCGTCTTTTTTTTTTTTTTGTATTTTTTATGAAATCGTCAAAATGTCGCAACTCACTTAGGCAAAGTAATGAAAACCATCCATGGTACTGGCACTAATTGCCTCTATGACAAGAGGGGGGTTGCTTGACTCCGATGACCGCAAGGTCTTTCGCAACTTCCCTGTCGCCTTTTGAAACAGAGGCTGATTATATTTTCTTCTTCATGCTATTACTGAGCGATGAAATAAATTTGTCTTGTCTTGTCTTGTCTAGAACACGTATTGACGCCGTTGAACTGATTGTAAGGAAATGTTTATTGCTATGGTGGTCTTTTTGTGTTTCGGAAGTTACATTTTACAGTCTAGTCTAATTTCAAGATAAAAATAAGTTCAAATGCACTTACGAAGCTGCGATCGGAAAACCTTTGGAAATTGTGAACAGCAATAATTAGACTTATGAGGCTGCAGGTTATTATTTGCCACAAAAAAGAGCTCCTTTCTTCGCTCTCTTCTATAAAACTCGTGCTAATACGCAACAAGTGTTACCAGTGCAAACTGGTTTGTACCGGTACGATAAATAAATGGTGCAAAATATTAACGATAGAAACCATAACGGAAGTTTACAGAACTTAACGGAAGTTAATTTAGTCCGTTAACAGGAAAAAACTTTTTAACAGATTAACGAGTTAATGAAAAAGTTAGCTTCGTTATTAACGGATTAACGATTAACGGACATGTGTTCACCTATGGTCATAAGGTAGAACAATCAACATATTATGATTGAACTAAATTGCGTAGGTAGAAAATTTTGGTGCAAAATTTTAAATGTTAAATACTGTTCATACAAAATTATCGACTTTTGGACTTTGCTTTCTTTTTCTGTTACGTACTGGTTGATTGTTATTAGTTTTAACATGGCAAGAAGAGGATATTCTTGGCGCACAATGCCAAACCTGTCCTAAAATATTGTTTTTAAACATTCTTTTATTTTTATACTGATTGATGGTTCTCAAATATAACTTAAAACCACACATTTGATTAAATTACGTGGCACCAATGTCAAATGCCTTGGGGCAAAGTATCAAATGTGGAAAATATCTGTGCAAATATTTTTGTTTAAGTTTAATTATTTTACAATTAATTTTGTGATACTTAATGTTTCTTGCACATGGCATCAAGACAAAAATTTTTGGTGCAAACTTCCGAAAGGTTATGATAAAAAAATGAAAAAGTGAACGTATATTATATTTTTTTCATTTTGCTATTAATTCTTTTAAAAATCGACTTACATGAATGATGTGGCTGCAACCCAAATTTTTTTGGCGCAAACTCAATGAAATTCAAGCGATTGTCTCATCAATTCAATAAATCAGTAAAAAAGCTTCAAAATTTTTGACAAATATTTTGTAAAAAATGCATCATTTTGACGCCACACCACTCAAATTTTAGTGATTTCTGCGCCAAAAAATGTAAGATTTTTAAAAAATTTCCGCGCCGGATAAATCCGGTGCAAAGCATCAACTTTCCAATGTGGCGTTAGGGGGGGCGGCCCGCCGTGGGTGTCACCATTTTTGGGTGACACTATTTTATGATAGGCCTATTAATTGAACAAAAACAGAAAACAGGAATGTATTTAATACCGTACCATTCTGCATTGGAAATGTTTAGCACACTGAAATGGACTAAAAACTGACTTCGAGCATCTTTTGGAATCATTTATTTAGAGAAGGCCGTTAATTTGTCAAAAATACTAATTTCCCAATCAGTAAAAACTTTGAAAAATCGCCAAAACTAAGCAACCAAATTTGATCGCTAGTTGAAACATGCTGAATAGAGGTTTATTGAAAAACTATACAAGCTCAGGAATAAAGGGAGGGGTGGCTATTCAGTACTAGTTACCGTAATTACCAATCATTTTGGCTCAAATATTGTTCCACTAGTCACCCAAACTCCAGCCATTTCTATCCAAGCTATCAGATATGCAGTGTCTGCTGCTCCAGCTCCGTTTCCAACATCTAATCGCTGCTGCACCGGCGGCGCCGGTCGTTTCTTTTTGCTGTTGAATTTACTATCTCTCAAGGTGGCATCGCTGCCCAAACCCTAACCACTGTGCACTAACTCTAACCAGAGATATACTTAAAAGGGATTGCCAACTGCCATTGTTAAATATTCTCCTCAAGCATGAGTAATGCTCAAATTTTCGGTCAGATTTCTGATCAAAATAATAACTAGATGGGAGTTTCCCAGCAAACCCAGTGAACGACCAACACATACCTAATGCCGTGACGCTCAAAGGTACGTTTTGTTTACCGTAAAATCAGCACTTATTAAAAAACATCTGATTGTGGAACCTCCAGAAAAGTAGAGTCAAAATATTTGTCTGTTAAATATCTCCTGATATCATAAAACACTGGCACCCTAGCTTGGGCCGTTCAAAAAATTGATTTTTGGGGGGTCCCCGGGGGGTGACACCTCCAAACTATGTAAAAATTTTTGTCTGTTAAATATCTGCTGATATCATAAAACTCTGGCACTCTAATTTAAGTCGTTCAAAAATTGATTTTTGGGGGGTCCATTTGGGGGGTCCCCGGGGGAGGTGGCACCCCGAAACGATGTCAAAATATTTGTGTGTTAAATATCTGCTGATATCATAAAACACTGGCATTCTAAGTTAAGCCGTTCAAAAAATTGATTTTTGGGGTGTGCATTTGGGGGGATCCCCAGGTGGGTGGCACCCCCAAACTACGTAAAAATATTTGTCTGCTAAATATCTGCTGATATCATAAAACACTGGCCTTCTAAGTCAAGCCGTTCAAAAAATAGATTTTTGGGGGGTCCATTTGGGGGGTCCCGGGGGGCGTGGCACCCCCAAATTACAGTCAAACCACGGTTATCGAACGCTTCGGTTCTCGACCAAATCGGTTTTCGAACAATAAATTCGAGATTTTTACGTTTCAGACTTCGAACAAAAATTCGGATCACGACCAAACCGAAAGAAGCCGAGCAAACACGAACGCGCCATGATGCTGTATATGTCGGCTTTTTTCACACGATTTTTGGTGTAACTGAGCTGTTTTATTTTTTTTTACTGCTTAATTAGTAATTTCTGCAAATTTTTTCAAAATTTTTCGTATTGTACTGCATCTTAACCTTTAATGTTTTTGATGTTTTAAAAATAAAACATAAGAAATGTTTACTTTTTGTTTTTTTTCATCATCTTAGATAGGAAATCTTTATTAAAATAAAATACAATCTACTTCAACCCATTTTTATTTGTGGTACTACAGTACACAGTACAGTTTATGGTGTAAAATAGTAAACAAATACTTTACAAAAGTTGTTTTCTAGCGTTGGAACGGATTAAAATTATTTGCATTAATTTTAATGGGAAAAATTGTTTCGGATTTCGAACAAATCGCTTTTCGAACAGCCTTCTGGAACGGATTATGTTCGAAAACCGAGGTTTGACTGTATGTCAAAATTTTTGTCTGTTAAATGTCTACTGATATCAAAAACAACTACCACTCTAGCTCGAGTCAATAAAAAAAAAATTTTGGGGGCCCCATTTTGGGGGGTCCCGGGTGCAGTTACCCCAAAAATCTCAGGAAAAAATTGCATTTGCAGCTCAACAACTTTACACAAAAGTTAGATTTCGATGTTTTGTGGTTTAGGAGAAGAGCGTACAAAACTTAGGAAGAAAAAAAAGAAAATAAAAAGAAAAAAAAGGAAAAAAAGAAATGAAACCTCATCGCGGCCAAAAGTGGGTTGGTTGGGATGAAATGGTGTCTTGAGACATATAACTATATGTAATATTTTTTGCCGTACTTAAGCGTTTTTGACTGAGACCGCTTTTTACGCCAAACTTGCGTCGCGGTTTTCGGGTTCTAAAACCAAAGTCACGTGACCTGTTGCCTCAAAATTTGGTACAAACATATAGCTCATTAATCTCAAACTGCTGTCAAAATTTCATGTAGCTAGATCAAACCGTTCTCAAGTTATAAGCAAAAGTCTGAAATTTCGCACTCGTTAGTTGGAAAACGGCCGAGTAAAAACAAAAAACATGCAACGCGAGCGTCGGTCGTTCCAATTAGGTATCTGAAAATGCGTAAAGCGGAATATTGGAATAAGAATGATAGCATTGACGAATAAGCAAACATATCATCTTGCAATAGCCTAGTATAGGCTATGTATTGAGGGCAGCTGAGAACAGGGGTGCCGAAACCCGGGGGGGGATGGGGGCAGAGGTGGAGTCGAGGACACAAGGCTCGAGGCCAATGCCAAGGACGCAAAAAAATCCGAGGTTAAGTCCAAGGCCAAGGACAGCCCTTCCGAGGACAGACCCTCTCGAGGCCAAGGACAGGAATGCTCGAGGCCAAGGACCAAATGACACAGGCGCAAATGTTCTCAAAAATTTTTTTTCTGGCGATCTCCAAAAAAAAGGTCTGGAAAAAAATTTTTGCTAGTGCTAGAGTTAGGTAGCAAAGGCTTTTATGTTCAAACCTATGCCGATGATCTAGAAGTGTTGGTCACTGGTGCTGATATGCTTTGGATTACAGGTATGGCCCGGAAAGCAATAAATATTGCTGCAAACGGGGCTTCGGAACAAGAGCTACACTTTAGCAGCAAGAAAACCGAAATTGTACTGTCCACTCACAAAAGGGTTCCAGATTTGGGTTCCTTGTCACTGAATGGTTTAAAGCTTGAATCTTCCAAGGAAGCAAGGCTGTTAGGTGTTACTCTGGACAGCAAGCTAGCTTGGAAATCACATATTACTCCAATTACCCGCAAAGCAACTATAGCATTACTGCAATGCACACAAATTGTGGGTGAAACGTGGGGAGTAAAACCATCTATGATGAAACGGACATACGCAGCTATGATACGTCCAATCAAGTCGTATGCATGTGTGTCCTGGGCTGGCGGTCTCAACAAAAAGTATATAATGAGGAAACTCACAATGGTACAGAGACTTGCTTGCCTGATGATTTCATCAGCTTTTCTTGGCACCCCTACTGGTGCTCTGGAAATATTTCTTAACATAACTCCCATTGAAGAAGTTTTATTGGCTGAGGCAGTGCGAGGGCCATACAGAATCACTGTTAGTGGGCTCTGGCATATCCACCGAGTTGGTTCCTTTGGGAACACGAAAAGCCATGTTGATGTTTGCAATGAGGCAAGAAAATTCTTACCTCTGCTGCAAATGCCAGCTGGCCGAATAAAGAAAACAAGGGTATTCGAGAGAAATTTCGAATGTCAAATTATGGATAAAAAGAATGCTATCAGATCTGAAAGCATTCTAGATCAGAACACTATCAAGGTTTACACCGATGGCTCAGACAGCTAAGACAGATGGGAGAGTAGGTCCGGGTTTTTATGCCGAATACCCAAACAACTCCACAAAACAAGCATTTTTTCTTTTTGGATTTTACAGTACTGTGTTCCAAGCAAAAGTCTTAGCTGTTTCAGAAGTGGCAAAGAACCTGTTTTTGGAAAAAATGCTCAATCAAAGTATTGTTGTGCTGGTTGATAGTCAAGCAGCTATCAAAGCACTTATAAAGTGCACTGTAACATCAATTACAGAGTTCAACTGCATTAGAAACCTAGATCAGTTAGGTAAACAAAACCACATCAGTATTGCCTGGATTTCTGGACATGCAGGGGTGCATGGTAACGAACAGAGGTGGAGTCGAGGACACAGGGCTCGAGGCATAGGCCAAGGCAAAGGACACAAAAAAAAAAATCCGAGGCCAAGGACAGCCTTTCCGAGGACAGACCCTCTCGAGGCCAAGAACAGGAATGCTCGAGGCCAAGGACCAAGGACACAGCCGCAAGTGTTCTCCGAAAAAAAAAGGTCTTCAAAAAAGTTTTTCAGGCAATCTCTAATTTATAGGCGTAGCCAGAATTTTTGATTGGGGAGACCTAAAGCACAAATCACATGCAATGACGTCATCAAAAATTTGCCTGTTGGCACTTAACCAAGATTTTGCAATGGGAGAGGGCTTAAACTAATATAGTTGGAAAGTGCAAATACGTAACTTTGGAGACGTTTTGAGAAAGCCAGTGTAATTCAAACGTATCACAGACGGGGGGTCTGGGGGGGGGGCCCAGCGTCTGGAGGCTTTGGGGTCTAGGGGAAAACCCCCCAGCTGTTGGGCGATTTTTTGTAATTTTTGGGAAAAAAAAACCTATTTTAATGCCATTGAATCACATTTCGCACATGTTTAGAGCCATTTAAAAGCACTAGATTTTTGACATTTGAAAGCCAATTAAAAAAATTTAATTGTTTAATCCTTCTTCTAGTAGCAATTTAAGTTCAAAACACGTTTAACATCTTGCATTTTGGTATTAAAGTTTAATTGTACGTGATTTGGTCCAGGTAGGGGGAAGTAAGGTGCTTTGTCTCGTGCAACATTTTAGCAGTAAATGAAAACCCACTCGAAGATTTTCCTTAGAGATTTTTGTTTTGTCATGAAAATAACCAGTTATAGAAGTGCATGTTAGGCCAGGGGGCCCAGGCCCCCTCCATTGAAGTTCAACGATTTGTTCAATCAGCATTTTCCATGGCTAATTGTTTTTTAAGCATTTTGTGCGTAAAAACTGGCGAGGTGGAGGTGAATTAATGAATTGTTATTGAAAAATGGTACAATAGATGGTTACGCTTACTAACGATGTTATTGCCGAACCGAATTTTCATCGCGCTGGGCCCCTGGCACTTTGGAGATTTTGGCAACATCTTTCTGTCAAATGTAAATGAAGACCATAAAAAGTCTTAAGATTTGAGCGCAGGGCCCTTAGCTGGTACTGCGCCATATTGTGGTAAATCCAGCCTTGGTTAATGCATTACATTACCTTCATAAAAAGGCTAGATGTCATCCTGAGATAGCAACTTTTAGGACGAAAACTATCCATTTCTTCCAGGTTTACGTTTAAATTGGCTGGCAAAAATTGATTTGAGGGGGTCCCGGGGCCCCTGGTGTTCAATATTGTTGTTCGCTACTGGTGTAAGCGAAGAACGCCAAAAAGAAACTGAAACTGAAGACAAAATAGGCTTTTTGTCACATTTTTGTCATTGGTGAAATTTCAATTGGGGGCGGAAGGCACGCTTGGCTAAGCCTATGCCGCAATTGCGGAAAACAAAAAAGGTATTTTCAAATTTTTCCGCGAGGTTTCTGGCGTTTTCCAACAAAATTTCAACGGTTCAAAAAATATTGCTGTCCTCGAACCGAGGACAGGGCAATTTTTGAGGACCTAAGGCTTTGAGGCCAAGGCCAAGGACTTGAGGCTTCGAGGCCAAGGCCAAGGCCAAGGACTTCAAAATGCGTCCTCGAGGACGTCCTCGAGGCCAAGGACATCCTCGAGGACTCCACCTCTGGTAACGAAGTGGCAGACTATCTAGCCAAATCAGGATCTAAATAAAAAAGGCATGGCCCTGAACCTCAGATTACAGTCCAGTATGCCAGATGTGTTAGCACGGTTAAGGACTGGTCCACAGATGGATGGAAATCTATGTGGAATGAACAGAAGTACTGCTTGAGGATGAAGGAGTCTGTAGGTTGGACGTCTTCACGACTAGCAAATCGTCTCCTTAACCTTAAGAGGCCTCAATTAAATAGAATGGTGCAAGTTTTAACTGGGCACTGCAATCTACAGCGACACAAAAAAAATACAGGTCGTGCTGAGTCTTCTTTGTGTCCAAATGTAGCCTAAAGGATAAAACACCAAATCATTGTGTAGCCAATTTCAAGCTTTACCCAGTTATTCGTGTTAAACATTTTAGAATCCCCAAAACCACAGTTCACAATGTGGTAACGAAATGTAACATAAATAAACTGGCGGCCACGTACTTAAAGGAAGCTGGAAGGCTTTCTGAGTTCGATCAGTAACCAAACAAAACAACAGTAACATAGCAGCTACAGTTGCAATGGGCCCGAATGAGGCCTATGCAATGTGTAGGTGGACTTTACTTAACGGTAACAGAATCGCTTGCCCCGCTGCCTATTAATAATAATAATACTAAATTTTTATGGCGACCTCCAATTGCGGAAAACAAAAAAGGTCTTCGCAAATTTTCTGCAAGGTTTCTGGCGTTTTCCAACAAGATTTCAATGGTACAAAAAATAGTGCTGTCCTCGAGCTGAGGACAGGGCAATTTTCGAGGACTTGAGGCTTCGAGGCCAAGGCCAAGGACTTCAAAATGTGTCCTCGAGGCCAAGGACGTCCTCGAGGACTCCACCTATGGATGGGGGGGATATATCCCCCAATAATTTGACTGTTTCCCCCCAATATTTTGAGTATGATCTACATCTGCATGCCCCCAATAATTTGACTCTGGCGTGCATCTGAGCGCACGTCTCTACTTGAATTCGGAGAAAACAAGTGTTCCATTTTTTGGTGAAGAATTTTTTTTCTCCTCACTTAATTTGTTCACCTGAAAAAAATCGTAGTCGAGGTTCATCCCCCCAATGTTGAAAATAGGGCAAAAGTGGGGTAAAATTGGAAATTAAACCCCAATGCTCAACAAAAATTTGCACCCCTGGCTGAGAACATTAAAATACTGTCGAAAAAAGGCAAGGATCATATTACTTTAACCCTTCCTACCCCACTCGCTTGCAAAATCGCAGAGAATGAAGTAGAGGCGTACTTCAGTGCCATTCGCGCCTAAAAATCGGCTAATGCGGTAAACGAATGAGAGAGCATAACAGAGGCAGTTAGTGAGAAGTTATTGGACGCTACTGTTTGAAGGCAAAGCTCGCTGCAATGCGGTGTTTACAGCCATAGGCGTAGCCAGGGGGTCCGCCCCCCCCCCCTAATTAAAACACCACCAATGATGAAAATTATGACAATAAAGCCTAGCGATATTTAGTTGCAGTTTTTTTTCAGTAATTACGCACATAACAGTAATTAACAATAACATTAATGATGACGAGGGAGCCTAGGGCCCCTAACTAATGACCAGGGGGCCCCGGAGTCCCTAACCGACTCTAATAAACTAAGGGGCCCCTGGGTCCCTAACCGACAACCAAAGGGCCCCAGAGCCCCTAACTAACAACCAGGGGCCCCGGGGCCCCTAACTGACGACCATGGAACCCTGGGTCCCCTAACTTACAACCAGTGAAATCCAGGGCCCCTAACTAACAACCAGGGGGCCCCCAACCGACAACCAGAAGGCCCGGGGCCCCTAACTGACAACTAGGGGGCCCCGGGGCCCCTAACAAACAACCAGGGGGCCCCGGGGCCCCTAACTTACAGCCAGGGAGTCCTGGGGCCCCTAACAACCAGGGGCTCTCGGGGGCCCCTTACTGAAAACCAGGAGGCCTTGGAGCCTCTAACTGATGACCAAGGGGCTCCGAAGCCCCTAATTAACAACCAGAGAGCTCCGGGGCCCCTAACTAACAATCAGGGGGCCCCAGGGTTTCCAACTAACAACCAGAGGCCCCGGGGCCCCTAACTGACGAACAGGGGGCCTCGGAGCTCCTAACTAACGACCAAGGTGCCCCGGGGCCCCTAACCAACCACCAGGAGCCCCTCACTAACAACCATGGGGCCCTGAGGCCCTTAACAACCTGGGAGCCCCAGAGCCCTGACTGACGACCAAGGGTCCCGGGCCAGGGGCCCCGTAATTCAAATTTTTAATAATTCATATGCAAAACCTGCGAGAAATCTAAGAGTTTTGTCTTAAAAGTTGCAACCCCAGGCCCTCGTTTAACGTTATTATGAACTTAATGCTATAACACAGGCGGTAATCCAAACCCCCCCAATGGAAATACTACCTATGATAAATATAATAAAAACATAGCCAGTATGTTGTCCTTGTCCGGAATTGCAGTTTCTTTAGTTTAGGATTTACGCGTACAAAAGTAAGTAATAATAATGACGACCACGTGTCCATGTCGTAATATTGTCACGCATTTCTTGGACGTTTCAAAAAACTGTCAAGTGACTTGACTCGAGTCTTTCACGTTTTGGAAAAAAAGATATTTTGATTTTGCTTTGAATGTTTTTTTTCCATGAAAGAACGTAAGGGCGCGATTTTATCTCAAAATCATAGGCGTAGCCTTGGGGATGGCCCAGGGGGTCCGGGCCCCCTCAATCAAAATGTCACCAAAGACAAAATTTGACAAAAAAGCCTTGTTTCTTCATTTTTAGTTTCTTTTAGCATTTTTGCGTACAACAGTACACGCGTAAAACAGTAATTAACATTACATAATATTGACGACCAGGGGGCCCGGCGCACGTCCTTAATTCAATTTTTTCCAACCAATTTAAACGTATAACCAGGGTGAAATCAAAAGTGTTCGTCCTAAAAGTTGCTGCTCAGGCCCTCATCTAAACTTTTTATGGACGTCATGCAATAACCAACGCCGGATTTGCCATATGGCACAGTGCCAGGGCCCCGCCCTCAGGTAGTAGGATTTTTTTTGGTTTTCACTTAGGTTTGGCAGGAAGATGTTGCAAAAATCCCTTAAGTGCCAAGGGCACCGCGCAATGTAAATCCGGCCCGGGAATAGCATGTTTAGTAAGTGTGACCATCTATCGTACCATTTTTCAACAACGATTCACCTCTACATCGCCAGTTTATGCGAAATAGATTACTCCGAGTGAGCTTTATTGAACTATTCGATTTTATAATTTACCAGCATCTAAACAAGAGAACTAACATTTTACCATTAGCCACCTCCCAAATAGCTCATTTATGCCACCAGTTTAATCATGTTTGCACTGCCAATTTCTAAGCCACGTTTTAAAAGCATTATTTTTTAATCGAAAATGCCCTAAAATGGTTATTTTTGCAAAAAAAATGCAAAATTTTGAGCGCTGGGGGCTCTGGCGGCTGGGGGCTTTGCCTCCAAACTCCCAGTTTCCGGCGGTTGGGAGCCTCGCTCCAAGACCCCCAAAACAGCCCCTCCCAATAGCGAAATCCTGGCTACGAGCCTGCTGCTGGACACTACCTCAAACCGGTCCGCAAATCCGCAAATTGCGGACTCAAGGTTTAGGTTTGCGGATTTGCGAACCGATTTCTCACCGCAAACATTTGCGATAAAAAAATTGAAATCTACCGCAAATCCGCAAATCAACAACATCACTGGGATCGTTTCTGCAATTTCCAAAAAAATACGTTTTTACGATTCAATGTATTAACAGATTTGGGTGGATGTATTTCTGAAGTCCAACACCCTCTCACCAAGTTCCTCTGCTGTGGAACGATTATTTCCCAAAGGTGCTGCTATTCTTACAGCAAAATGAGTTGGCTTAAGGTCAAGTAACTTCCTACGGGTTGTTTTTGTGAAGGAAAACTTAGACTTTTTGAAGTGGCAAAGGGTTGCACAAGACGACTTTGATGACATGCCATCCCGCTTAGTAAATAAATAGGCTGCAGGCCTACCAACATTTTGAATCTTAATTTTATCTTTTTGGACTTTTTGTTTTTTGTTTCGTTGATAGCCTTTTTGGAAGGCATGCTTTAGATTATATGCGTTGCCGCTCAGGAAATTTTCAAAGATTTTTGAAAATTTATGTTACTGCCCGCTTCAGAATTCTGGAAAAAATTTCTGTATCCTGAATAATTTTGCGATATTTGGTGATGTATACATAATTCAACACTTTGCCTTTTTGACATTCCAAAGTTTGTGTATTGTGCTAACGATGCGTCAAAATGCTTAGACTATTTTTTTATTTAAGAAACGGCTTAAATTTCTGAGCAATTGGTGGCGTTACTCCAAAATTTTCCAAAATTCACGAGCAAAGTTAATTATATTGACAAACTTTTTGGCGGGTAACTACGGCACATTGATGTTGTAGATTTTTGGCACCACCAACAAATTGGCCTCTGTCGAAACAAATTTCTATTTTAACAGTGGCCATTAATTGAATTTACGCTACATACCGATTACCAACACTTAAAACCCAAATTTTCTATTTTGCAATTACCTTAGGCAGTAGCGTAGCCAGGGGGGGGCGGGGGGGCAATAGCCTCCCCCATTGGCCTGCCGACCAAAATGCAGAATAAGAAAAATACCACGTTTTTAGCACTTCTAAGACTCTCTTTTGCACTGGATTAGACTAAAAAATGCTTTAAAGCATAGTTTGAAACGTTTATTTGGGGGGAGAGGCTAATAAACTGCCGACCAAATTGCAGAATAAGGAAAATATCACGTTTTTGCGCTTCTAAGACTGTCTTTTGCACTGGATTAGACTAAAAAATGATTTAAAGCATAGTTTGAAACGTTTATTTAGGGGGGGCTAATAGACTGCCGACCAAAATGCAGAATACGTAAAATACCACGTTTTTAGTCCGTAGCGTTGGCAGGGGGGTGGCTATAGCCCCCCCCCCATTGACATGTCAACCAAAATGCAGAATGGAAAAAAACACTACATTTTTAACACTTTTGAGACTGTTTTATGCACTGGAGTGGACTAAATAGTGATTTAAAACATTTTTTGAAACATATGTTCAGGGGGGGGGGGCTAATTTGTCAAAAATAAAACCAACAAATAAATGAAAACTTTGAAAATTGGTAAGAAATAAGCAATCAAATTTGATCGCAAGTGTAAAAATGCTGAACATAGGTGTCATGAACAAATATACTATAAACTAAGGAATAGGGGAGGGGGACTATTCAGTATTTGTTAATTACCAATCATTTCTCTCAAATCTCTTTTCATTAGCCCCCCCACGATTATTTTTCTCTATAAACTGTATACGAAATAGATTACTCCGTGTGAGTTTCATTGAACTATTCGATTTTATAATTTGCCAGCATCCAAACAAAAGAACAAACATTTTACCATTAGCCACCTCCCAAATAGCCTATTTATGCCACCGGTTTAATCTTGTTTGCACTGCCAATTTCTAAGCCACGTTTTAAAAGCATTATTTTTTAATCAAAATAGCCCTAAAAGGAAGTTAATTTTGCAAAAAAATGCAAAATTTTCGAGCGCTGGGGGCTCCGCCCCCAAACCCCCGTGCCTCTGGCGGCTGGGGGCTTTGCTTCCAAACCCCCAGCCTCCGGCGCCTGGGGATTTCGCTCCCAGACCCCCAAAACAGCCCCCCCCCCATTGCAAATTTCTGGCTACGCGCCTGACCTTAGGTGCTGAATGCTGACTGCTCAGCGCTAAAGAGAAACATAAAATTTTGAATGAGAGCGAGTTTTCAAACAAAATTAATATCTGCATCCCGTGGCGTACGCAAAAGGTTTCCATGGGGGGCCTAAAGTTTCGTCGCACTGTGACGCCACAAATCAATATCATGGAGAGTGCCGAAGGCAAGATCATTGTAGGATGCTCCGGGGGCTTGCTCCGGAAAAAAATATGCAAAATCACACTAAAAATACGCGTTTTTGTTCATTCTGGAAGCAAGTTTTAGAATAATGCTTTTACGAGACTTACTAGAAGAATGAAATCGTGAAATAAAAATGCTTCAAAAATATTACGGAATTAAAAAGCTAGGTCATTTGTGAAGGATGAAAACAAAGCAAAATAAAGATCGATTTATTTTTGCATTTACGCAGTAACAACGTACACCCTCTTAGAACTGCTTGGTTTTGCTTTATCGTGTTTCACTTTTAGGGTCTAAGGGGAAGGCCATGGCATATAGTGGCCTTCTTCTTAGGTACGCTTGTGTCTGCATCGTAATTATGCAATTTGAAAGCTTTTAAAAGGTTGCACTTATCCAAAGTTCGACTAGAAGTTCAAGCGTTAGAATCTCATGTAATCCTTAATCAGGACTGTATTGCAACTGAAATAAAATAAGCAAAGGAACCGAACTTTTGGCTTGCTCTTCTTACACCTAGCACATTTTCGTCATTGCAAAAGTTTGCCTTTATATGAACACCTTTCAAAGCAATTTTAAAAATTTGCACCAGTACAGGAGCAAAAACAAAACGCTAGCAGCAATTAGGCTATCACGTTTGAAACTAAGTTATTTTAATTGTGATCTGCAAATTGCCATGCGTGATGAAGGGAGCAGGAAGTGACATCGACAACAACCCCCCTCCATCCATTCCGTCACTCAAGCAGTAAATAGTAGCCTATGTGCCTGTAAAGGATCATTTTCAAAAACGCAAGTTCATGCGTTTCGAGTTTTTACTTTTCCGCGACTCAATAAAGATCTGTGCCTTTCTGTTTGTCCTATATGACTAGTACATGTACTGTACAAGCACGTAAATCAACTAAGGATTTTCAACTCAACGAACATACTGTAGTTAGAAGTTAAAACGAGCGACGAAAGTGACTGGCAGGTGAGGTGGCTCTCTTCCAAGTGCCTACTCCAGCCACCAGAGTCGCAGCCGTAATACAACTCCGGTCGCAGTTTTGTTTAAACAAATCTGCGTACATTTTCACTCGGTCCTGCTGCTGACACGTATATTATAACTTACAAAAACAGAATATTCAGTAAACCGAAGAAAACTTACCGATGTTTATTACAGGTCTGCAGCTAAATGGAAAATGTCAAGCATTGTTATATTGCTATTGGTCTCCTGCACTTATCAAACCAGGAAAAAAACAGCAAAGTTTGCGGAGGTAAAAAGTTATTTGCGGTGGCAGAAGTGCAAAAAATTACTGCAAACGTACCGCAAACTTGCGAAATTGTGGTTGTGGACCACCTATTGCTATTTTGCGGAATTTGCGGTGCCCAGCACTGCTGAAAAGTCTTTCAACTGCAGCGCTCGAGGGCAAACAAGTATTGTAGTGGACGAACAGTTTCTTTAGCGCTGCACCAGCAAAGGAATTATCGTCTATCTTTTTTGCTGGTACTCTGATGGAAACCCTTCTATCCGTTTTGCAGCATTATCTTTTTTTGATTTAGATTGGTTGAACAAACAACCAAAAAATTCATCGCTATTGACGGACTCAACATCATTATCGCTTTCACCGCTAAGCCTGTTAGCCCCGTTAGTGCACAATAGCACCTGTTAGCACGTCCCACAATAGCTCCTGTTAGTGCGTTTAGTCCACAATAAAAAATCCGTAATCCGTAGCGCCAGCAGGGATTACATAGTTACTATAGTAACTAGTTACTGCCCACCTCTGTTTGTTTGTGATTTCACAACTGTGTACCCTGTACTCTTTTGTTTAACATAATATAAGACTAATGCCAACTTTTTTTGCCGAAAATGAAGGTTTTACCTGTTTATATTCGTTATTTATGCGCTATTTTATGCTTTGGGCATCTTTTCAAACTGCTACTTCAATTTTACCAATTTTTTTTTTGAAAAATATTCCGAAACAATGACAAAAATTCACAATATTCGCCTGTAACAAAAATTATTTCCCCATGAGGAGAAACTTTTGTTACAGAAAAAACATATTACCTTACGCAAAATACACTGCTCAAACAAGAAATGTTAATTGCAGCACATTCGGCTATTCCAGCACTTGTAATTCAAAACAGAAAGTGAAATGAATCAAATCAGTTGCTGAATAATTACTGATATTAAGTTCAACGCCAGCAGATGGTCGAGCGGTAACGCGTTCGTCTGTAGAGCGAGAGGTCTGAGATTCAAATCGTCGGCCGGTCAAATGGAACACAGCGATGCCAACGACTCGCCGCCGCTGCGACATTTCTTCGAAAGGAGTTGTGTTGCCCGGGCGCAATGACGCAAAGATGGGCCCCACCAATTTGTTACACGCTTCGGCGTATTACAGCAAGTATAATGAAAGATTTGATTTTGATTTGATTAAATTCTGTGTTAACTATCCTTAATTTTCACCTTAAAATTGACTCTCAAGTTTGACCTCGGCTGGTATCCCAAACAATTACAATAACGAACCAAGATTAGGCATGCTGGTAGCTTATACCCAAATGGAATGTCTAAATTATTAAACTCCATATGGAATGCTTAGTGCCCATTTCATTTTCGCAGTGTATGATACCATACGCTATCTGATATAACGATGAGGAGAAACTTTTTTTACGCCCTGTAGTTTACTAACATAAAAAAGTTTTTTTTATCTTTGCAAACTACAACGTGTTACTGTTCTGATGATGCTCTCCGGACTGGGGAGCGAAACGTTGACTTTGATAAAAAATACTTAGAAGAAAAAGTGTTTCTTTCAGCATAAATCAAAGATTACAAAAAGTTTCGATAGAATTTGAATTCCAGTTTATCAATATAAAAAATGCTGTGGTTAATGTTGCCATAAATTTTGGGGGAGAACTTTTGCTGCTGTATATTAGGGTTGTTCAAAATAAACTTTTTTCCAAATTTGACTCATCACCCCCGCAAATCGTTAGGCTGGTGATAGAAACCTCACATACCAAATTTCAACTCATTCGGTCCACAGGGAGAGGAGGGCATGCAATTTGAAATTTTGAATTTTTGTCGAAAAATATGGATTTTTTGTCACTTCAGCATTAATTTTTTCAGTCAAAATACCGGATATCTAAGCTTTGTTTGATTCAATATTTCTCAAATTACGTATTAGACCTAGTCTAAACCAATTTGTAGTGTTTGTTTTAAAAATTTATTAACAAAAAATGTCCTTTTTTTTTAATCGTTTTGCGTGCTTCTGGCCTAAAGGCTACCAGCTCGGAAGCCTAGGGAAGAGCCACCAGAACGGCGACTACTTAAAAGAAGCAATGCGAAAAATTGTCTTCCCACAGGAATCGAACCTGCAGCCTTTGGATTACCGGTCCACTGCTCTACCACTTGAGCTAAAGAAGACGCCTCCTCGCATGCTTAATTTTGGCTATTTAAACCCAGCAACTTGCTTGTTGTATGATTGTAATAATAAGTCAATTAAGATGTTTTTTGACGTTTGCAGGCCAGAGTTTTAATATTTTAATCGTTTTGCGTGCTTCTGGCCTAAAGGCTCCCAGCTCGGAAGCCTAGGGAAGAGCCACCAGAACGGCGACTAATTTTTCGCATTGCTTCTTTTAAGTAGTCGCCGTTCTGGTGGCTCTTCCCTAGGCTTCCGAGCTGGGAGCCTTTAGGCCAGAAGCACGCAAAACGATTAAAATATTAAAACTCTGGCCTGCAAACGTCAAAAAACATCTTAATTGACTTATTATTACAATCATACAACAAGCAAGTTGCTGGGTTTAAATAGCCAAAATTAAGCATGCGAGGAGGCGTCTTCTCTAGCTCAAGTGGTAGAGCAGTGGACCGGTAATCCAAAGGCTGCAGGTTCGATTCCTGTGGGAAGACAATTTTTCGCATTGCTTCTTTTAAGTAGTCGCCGTTCTGGTGGCTCTTCCCTAGGCTTCCGAGCTGGTAGCCTTTAGGCCAGAAGCACGCAAAACGATTAAAATATTAAAACTCTGGCCTGCAAACGTCAAAAAACATCTTAATTGACTTATTATTACAAAAAATGTCCTGTTTTTTTGCTATTTTAGCTAAAATATGTTAAGGAGTTTATGACATGTTGACTGCTTTTTAACACCAATACTGCCCTACAAAACACTGGATAAAATGAGAAAAGACGGTTTCTACCTTGAAACTCATCCAACGTCCCTCTTCAAGTTCAGCCGAAGGTTATTACAATCTCAACTGCTATACTGTGAGTCAACAACCGGCAGTTGAAGAAGTTTCAAATATCCTTTTCTCGTAGCTCAGCATTTCTGTGTTCGTTGTTCTTATTCTTTGCAAGAACAACTTTGTGATCGTCCAGTTTAGACACTGGTTTTTCTAGGTACCGTAAAATAGTAAAAAATTGACAGTTGGAATGATTGATTGTGAAATGTTTTAAAGTCTCACGACCAAACGCTAAATCATCTACCAATCAAATCGATTTTATACAGTAATTTCGTTCAGCAAAAATTCAGTAAATACTGGTTTTAGTGTTACTGGTTTCGTATTATAACACAAAATCAGCTTGGCAACCAACCTCTTATTTTTCTCTAATTCTAACTAACGCTTTATAAATGAGTGGTAACACTGTTCTTCCACAAAAATGAAACTGTTGTTTGATTAGATGGTAACTCTAACTGCACTCGCACAATCTTGAAACAATTCTACGACCTGATCGCGTATCCATTTCGAAAAGGCAAATGCAATATTTGTTGCTGAACATACTATTATTAGTGCGATTGTATAGTGCATCCAAAAAGCAGCCTCTGAAGCCAACAATGCATTTATCCTGGTTTATCAATATTAGTGACTTGAATGTTAGCAACCAAAACACTATAAACTGTTGGGCAAAATTTCACTCAAGATTGTTCTGTATATTATCTTTGATAGCCACACATCTGAGAACCACTGCTCCCACTCTGTTATCGTGCATTGTTTGAACAAGACTACGAGAGGTTGGTTATTGGGCTGATTAAATGGGCTGTAAAATTATATATTTAGTATACCTTAGATAAAACATTGAAAACCCTTCAATCTATTTCACTCTAAGCTGTAGTTGTTCAGGAGTTCACCTCTAAAAATCTCGCGAAGTTTTAAGAGTGAAACAGTAGGGTTTTAATGGTTTTATCAATCATGTGCGAAATACAGGATGGGCCATACCTCGTACACCATGACTCGAAGACCGAAAGGTCCCTTCGCTGTCTTCTGGCCAAGGCAACTTGGTGAACAAAATGCGATTACAATTACATGAAGCATTTAAACCAGTTCTAACTAACTAATTTAACTGATACATACATGCAATGCTTCACTGCTCTAGAAAAGAACATGTACTTTATACTCCAAGAAAGTGCACAAAGTGCATGTTCTTTTATAGATTTTACATTGTTTTACATCACACTCCATATGATTTTTCGGTGTGCGACTTCTGGCCGAACGTATATGAAGGGGCTCTAATTGCTACTGTTATTGAGCTCATCTCAAGCTTGATCGGTAGAGTAGGATGAATGCCCTAAACCAAAACAACACGTATCGTGCATACGTGATGGTTGGTCGATTCATCAAAAAGATAGACGAAATGTATCTTGCCAGCTCTATTGGCGGGAACAATCCAAGTTAAAATTTAAACATTACTACCTAAAAAACAATCAGCCTGAAGCTTTGTAACATTTCGCAATCAATCATTCCAACTGTCAAATTTTTACTATTTTACGGTACCTAGAAAAACCAGTGTCTAAAAATGGGAGATCAAGAAGTTGTTCTAGCAAAGAATAAGAACAACGAACCAACAGAAATGCTGGACCGCGAGAAAATAACGTTTGAAACTTCAACAATTGCTGGTTGTTGACTCACTGTATAGCAGGTGAGATTGTGATGATAAATCATCTTTCTTACGGGGTTGAACTTGCAAAACATAGTTTCAATAACTTGGTGTATACCTTCACCTGGACTTGAAGAGGGACGTTAGATGAGTTTTCAAGGTAGAAACCGGTCTTTTCTCATTTTATCCAGTGTTTTGTAGGGCAGTATTGGTGTTAAAAAGCAGTCAACATGTCATAAACTCCTTAACATATTTTAGCTAAAATAGCAAAAAAACAGGACATTTTTTGTTAATAAATTTTTAAAACAAACACTACAAATTGTTTTAGACTAGGTCTAATACGTAATTTGAGCAATATTAAATCAAACAAAGCTTAGATACCCGGTATTTTGATTGAAAAAATTAATGCTGAAGTGGACAAAAAATCCATATTTTTCGACAAAAATTCAAAAATTTCAAATTGCATGCCCTCCTCTCCCTGTGGACCGAATGAGCTGAAATTTGGTATGTGGGGTTTCCATCACCAACCGATTTGCGGGGGTGATGGGTTAAGTTTGGAAAAAAAAGTTTATTTTGAACAACCCTACTGTATATATGCCTTTTTAGGATAAGGGTTATCTGCACCCAGTACCTCGATCTTCATTCTGCACAACTACGCTCAAAGCCATTATCCAAGCCTTCAGACTTTACAGACATGACTTTGTAATTTTCTCAATCTTACTATTCAATCTCAACGTAACTAATCATTTTCAACTCAACAAATTTCAAAAACGCCGTGGTTTTATACTTGAAAGTTGAACTTTGGTGAGTTCGTAGTGATGAGCCTCAAGACGTACGGTAATTCTTTTATTTCGTCATGTAATCTCATCATAATAATTGAAGCAGCGATATATATACAGCTAGTAAACAAAGAAAAACGAGAACAAAGACACGTTAATTAAATTCCTTACGTCTCGCAATATCCGTTCATTATGCAATACCAACCATAGCAATGAGCGATATGTGCCAATAACCGGATACCGCAGACATAATTGCACGAGGGACAGAATATATTAATTATTGACTCGGGCCACCACAGACCTTCCCCCCAGAATGATGGGCATGATGGACGACAAAGCCTCCCGAGGCTGTCCATCAAACTCATCAGTTGGCGAAAAGAAAAATGGGGCAGAGCACCAGCAATGAACAGCGTTAAAAAAAAACATTTAAGGAAATTCAGTATAGAACAAATGAATACGCATTGGTGAAAAAGCACTTCAAAACACAACGCAAAATAATGACTTCTTATACTTCTTGGACACTGTTGTTAGGCGGATGGGTCCGATCTTTACTTTTTGAATCAAAATGATGCACACATACGTAATGTCCACGTTGTTAAAACGATAGACCAAATTAACAACAATACAAAGGCAGTGGTGACCAAAAAATTTATGAAGGGGTTAGAGATAGAATGAAATTAATTGCATAAAACACATTTTGGATAGAAGAGGTAGCGGCATCAAGTATATAAGATGGTTGGTAGGGTGTTAGAAGACGTGTCTGTGTGTTGGAAAAGAGAAGATAACTGATCTCGCATCATGTTAGTTTCGCTTATGGTTTGAAGGAGCGAGTTAACATCTTCAAACCAAAGATGGATGAGGGAAAAAGATGAGAGAAAGTTGGAAAATCGATGGTGTCATAATGTGCGTTGATAGGAGCGAGGTTTGGAGAAAGGGGGTAAACATTTGCGTCTGAATGAATAAGGGTATAATTTGAGAAAGTGCAGAATTTGTCATGGATTAGGAAAAGTGAATAGTCTGCCTGGCACAAAGTTTTCGATGAGGCGCACACCAACGTAGACGTTTCCGTCTCTGTACACTTGTCCGATTTGTGATGTTGAATTTGGACCGGAAATTCGTACTAGAGGTCGAGAAGAGAACGCGTTTCCATGGCGCATACTTGGAAGAAGGGTTACATTGGATTTTATACAAGTGACTTCCGTCAATACGTCACCTACGATTATTCCTGCGGTAGGTTTGTGGAGAAGGGAAGTTAATACTTGTTCAGGATATTGGCGCCCAACAAGAGAGTACAAGGTGGAAAAAAGGGATTGAAGTTGGCATTCTTGAAAATTTAGGTCAGAGTTTAATTTGTTTATTGTTTCTTGCATTGTATCTGTCATTTCTTGAAGGAATCGAACATAAGGAAGAGTTGAGGATTTGGATAGGGGCGTTTTAGTCACTTGTAAGTTCTTAAGAGAGGAGCAATGATGGGGTACGAGAATGATTCCAGAGGGATCGCAAACTGATGATTTTGGGAAACAAGTGAACACTGAGGGCGGGGCATGTTATTTGGGAATGCAGACTTATGCCGAGTTGCTGGATTTCGGCGCGATATACTTTCTTTAAACTATTGAGATGTAATTTAACGTTATGAATTTTCTTCGTTTTAGTTACTCGAGGACAGTCTAACTTCCTTGGCACTTCCCAAATGTGTATTCTGTTTCCTGTTATGCAAGACCCTTTTTTTATTACACAATGTGATAGAGTTTAATGGCGAATTTAATTGCTTGCGTAAATGGTCATATATTTCTGTGATTCGGGAAACAACAGCGTTTCTTACGGTTTCTCTGTGAGTTGTGGGCCAGATGTAGACTATCGCTGGTGAATTTGAGGTTGCCCACGAGATGTCAGATATTTGTGTTAATCTACCACAACAATTTGATTTTAGAGAACGAGCCCATTCAGTGCAAACTGCAATGGAAGGTGGCGGTAAATGATGTGTATGATTATTATTAGTTTTGGCACCAAAGAAATAATTTGTTGTTTCTGAAGTAGTTTCATAAAATTCGCAGGTTGTGATGGGAATTTTTATGAAAGTATCACTAGGGTAATATAGGTCAGCACTGCAATTTACCATAGAAGTCGTGTTGTGTCGCACACACTGCAAAGGCTTCGAAATGTAAAATTCTCTCTTGATCATATTTCATGGCATACAGGCAAAACCAAGCTAGCGTTGTTGGGCTGCATAATATACAGGAACGAAAGCAATAAGCGGATAAAGTGGGGTTGAACGATTTCTTGATGGCATCGTCAAAAGTGGAATCTATCTGGTTCATGAATTTCACGGCCTTTTCGGGTGAATCTGCCAGTGAAAAAGACTGTTGTTGGCTTTCGACTGACTTGGCTGTGATCTGTAAAGTGAAAAGGCATTTTATGTTTCAACTGCTGATATTTCGAGCTGTGCTGCAGTTTTTTGTTTGGTTATCTGATGATGCATGTTCTTCGAAATTCGATAAAAGGGTGGCGGGTTTCAACCTATCGATTGACACGTTATCTACGATTCCGTTTAAGTTAATTTTAAAATATTTGTCAGTTCGTTGCAACACTTTGTACGGGCCATCATAAGGTCGTTGAAGACCTATTTTAACAGCATCGTGTCCTACAAAAACACGAGAGCATGTTGAAAGCTTCCGATCAATGTAAACTGAGCGAGGGGTAGGCTTACTTACCGGCGTCGGTTTTAGATTTTGAACGAAAGATCGCAGTTGTTGTACGTACTTGATATGAGATTGTTCTTTTTGAGGGGAAAGGAACTCTCCAGGGAGTTTAAGTGATGAGCCGTACAACATTTTCTGCCGGGGAGAAATCCATGTCATTGCGTATAGTGGTCCTTAGTTCTAGTTGAATCCATCCAAGATTCGAATACCAGTCGCTGGGCTGTTTTTGAGCTTTAATTGAGGCTTTCAGTACACGGTGATATCGTTCGACTATCCCGTTAGCTTTGGGGTTGTACGACGTTGTGTTTATGAGTGCGCACCCTAGAAACTTAATCAAGTCTTTCCATAGACCTGAAGTGACTGCTTGCCTCTGTCTGCTGAGAGGGTAGCTGGGGCACCATAACGAGCTACAAAGTGTAAAACAAAAGCAAACAGCACAAGATTTAGCTGATATGTCTCTCAGAGGTAGGGCTTCAAACCAGCGGCTAAATCTGTCAACTATCGTTAAGAGATAATTGTGGTCGCAAGAACTTGGTAGAGGGCCTACAATGTCTACTTGAATGCGTTGAAATTTTCGTGATGGTGGCACAAATCCTTGTAGAGGTGACATTGTGTGACGTTGTATCTTAGACTGTTGGCACGCTACGCATGACAGGCACCACTGCTTCACGTCCGCTTTCATTCCGGGCCAGGTATATCTCCTAGATATCAACTTTTGGGTACCCTTGATTTCAGGTTGGGACAAGCTGTGGAATAAGTCAAACACTTTTCTGCGGAAGTCTTCAGGTACGAGTGGTCGAAACGTTCCTGTTGAAATGTCATCTAGAATAGACACACCCTTATTTGGCAGTGGGTGATATTCGAGTTTTAGTGAGTTTTGGGATGTTTGAATATGGTCTATGATTGGGTCACGTTGTTGAGCAGCTGCCATTTCTAAGAAGTTGATTGCTTCGTTCTCCTCGAATACGCTTGCGGTTATGCGCGATAAGCAATCAGCAATGACATTCTTTTCACCTTTGACATAGCGTAAGTCGCTTGTGAACTGCGCGATAAAGTCAAGGTGTCGCTGCTGGCGTTGAGAAGAGTTCTGTGATCGTGAAAATATAGCTTTGCAAAGTGGGGCATCCCGGCATGGTCAGTGAAGACAGTGAAGGTTCGACCTTCGATGAAATAACGAAAATGCTTGATAGCTAAGCGTGATTGGGTCAAAGAGAAAGAATGAGAATAAAACGACAAAGGCTTCCAAGCGTCACTTTTCTCAGGTCTCTGTTGGAGTACTGCTCCACAACCGGAAATTCTCGCGTCCACAAAGATGGCAGTTTCGGCGTTAGGAGTGGGGAAGGTGAGTAATGTTGCATTGCTCAATTTTTGGTTAATTTTCAGGAAAGCTGAAACAGCTTCCCCAGACCATTTTAGTTTCTTTTTACTGCTTTTAGCTGGTGACAACATTTTGTTCAGTGGTTGTAATATTTCTGCGCACCCTGGAATGAAACGTCTGTAGAAGTTTATCATTCCTAAAAATCGCCTTAGTTGTTTTATGGTTTGAGGTTTGGGGAATTTTGTGATTGTTTGTACCTTGTGTTCGATGGGCTCAAATCCTTTGGTAGAAATGTGGTGGCCTAAAAATGTGAGATTAGTCACGGCAAACTCACACTTTTCTTTGTTTAATGCCACACCGTTTTGTTTGAAGCGATCAAGTAATAGTCGTAAGTGTTGCTCGTGCTCTTCTAAAGAGTGTGAAGCAACAAGGACATCATCCACGTGAGCAAAACAAAAGGGCAGACCACGAGTAACTTGATCGATGTAGCGTTGAAACGTATTTCCGGAATTTCGTAGACCGAACGGCATCATTTTATATTCGTATAAACCGACAGGCGTAATGATCTCTGTTTTATAAGGGTCTTTTGCGGCCCTTGGTATTTGGTGATAGCCTTTGTAGCAGTCTAGTTTGGAAAATACAGTACAGCCATGGAGCATGTCAGCGAAGTCATTGAGGAATGGTAGGGGATAGCGATCAGGTTGCGTTGTAGTGTTTAGTGCCCGGTAATCTCCAACCATTCGAAACTTCCCTGGTTGAGATTTTGGGAAAATGTGAATAGGACTGGCATACGGCGACGAAGATGGGGTTATTATGCCATCCTTTAAGAGCTGAGCGATCTCCTCCTTGACGAATATTAATTTTTCAGGGGACAATCGTCGGAGGTTGGACTTGACAGGTGGGCCGGATGTTATGATGTGGTGATTAATGTTATGCTTAAAATTTGTTTATGCTTAAAATCCTCACACGGGGCATCAATTTGTTGAGTTCGTAGTGATGAGCCTCAAGACGTACGGTAATTCTTTTATTTCGGCATGTAGTCTCATCATAATAAATTGAAGCAGCGATATATATACAGCGAGTAAGCAAAGAAAAACGAGAACAAAGACACGTTAATTAAATTCCTTACGTCTCGCAATATCCGTTCATTATGCAATACCAACCATAGCAATGAGCGATATGTGCCAATAACCGGATACCGCAGACATAATTGCACGAGGACAAAATATTATTGACTCGGCCACCACAGAACTAACTTGAAAACTAATTGGACACGAGTTTAATTTCGGCATATTTCTTTTTACCTCCTTTTATCCATTAAATCATGAAGAAATGTTTAACTTATGAACTGACAGATGTGAAGTCCTCGAGGACGTCCTCAGTCGAGGACATCCTTGGCCTTGAGGACACATTTTGATGTTCTTGGCCTTGGCCTCGAAGCCTCAAGTCCTCGAAAATTATCCTGTCCTCGGGTCGAAGACAGCACTATTTTTTGAGTTGTTAAAAGTTTGTGGAGCGCCTGAAAAATGTTTTGGAAAACGGTTTTCTCTGAAGATCGCTTAAAAAAAATTTTCTGAACACCTTTTTTTTTTTGGAGAGCACTTGCGCTTGTGTCCCTGGTCCTTGGCCTTGGCCTCGAGCATTCCTGTTCTTGGCCTCGAGAGGGTTTGTCCTCGGTAGGGCTGTCCTTGGCCTCGGATTTTTTTTGTGTGCTTGGCCTTGGCCTCGAGCCTTGGAGACACTGACAGGCAACCAAATCTTTCATTGTGGCATTTATGCATAAACTTGGATTCTTTTTTGTTATGTTGAAGTAAAAGCGACCCTAAGTTTTTATTATTGAAGGTGCCGCGAACATGCCTTTAAGATATTATTATTGTGTATACATATTTTCGTTTTCTTGCATGTAATAATGTACGGTACATCGTTTTGTCGCTGTAATCTTTTTCTGGTGAATTTCTATCTGAAATTGTTGCTTTTTTTGTGTTTAGAATTTTCAGAAATAAAACAATACTACTACCACATACGAGAACGCTGTTTCAAAAATGTTTTATCCCGATGAACGTACCCCTAGCTTGCTTCTTTTTTCAGAAACTTTAAGACCGAAGTTGATTTTATCATTTTTATGAAGTTTCAAATAAATTTAGAAGTTCTTAAGAACTAATGACGGATTTTGAGAAAACACTCGAAAGCTTTACCACAAATTCAAGAAAACCAATCTAAATTCAGGTAGACCTGTTCTAGGAACACTCCAAAGTTTTACCACTAATTCAAGAAAACCACTCTCAATCAGATATACCTGTTCTTGCTATTACTGTATACCGTAAGTATGAGGCTCTTCAACAAAAAATCGACAAAAATAGGGATGAAAAGTGCAGCAATGGACTAGAAAAAGAGCTAAATATTTACTGAATTCTAAAGACAACTTGATCAGGAAATGACGTCGTGATGACGGATCGCTTATTGAATATCCGGTATCGGCCTATTACTCTCACCATGCTATGTGCAAGCTCGTCTACAGTATTTTCTAAACATTGCCGAGATCTTAACTCTATCTTTGTGTGGCAGTGAATTTCGCAGTTGCGTTGGTGGGTCTTAGGTGAGAGCTGCAGACAACAGCCAAAGTAAAATATTTCGCTCATTTTAGATATCAATCTAATGCAGTGGTGTTATTCAATTTTGCAGGAACCAGATCTGTAACCGATTATCTGAATTTGGCAAGCGGTTTATTCGAGTCTCAAGTGCAACATAGCAACGCAAACAATTTTAACAACTATTTCTTTAAACTTGGCAACAAGTTGGTGCGAACCGGTTGAATAGCTACAATGATGTAGAGGTACTGGTCGCCGATCTTAAATCACCATTTTAACTTTTTTTAAAGTGTCGGTTGATTCAATCTCCCACATGGATGTTCGGTTTCTTCGAAAGAGGAAGACTGGCTGAAGGTGCATTTGAGGCAACTATTGACGTACAAATTCTCGACAAATTCAGTTTCCTACGCTGCTCATACTTTGCTCAGTTGTCAAGGCCCAAGCTGTTAGCTTGTTCTTAAAAGAAAGTTGATCTTAAAGGAAAATTTCCAAGCTATATTTTGTAATCAAAAACTTGTTTAAATTGTTTTACGTCTGTGACCTCTGTGATACAGCTTGTTAGTCATTTCCCTGTCACGAAAATAGTAAGTCAATAAAAAACGTCATTAAATAAGTCAACAGTACAGCAGAAATGATGCACTTTTCGGTCGTGTTGGACATGTCAAACAAATCACATGATGAGAATAATAATCAGAAAAATTCTGATAGGATGGAGTTTGAAAGCGAAATATTAGAACAAAAGAAAATTAGAAAAAATACTCGAAACAAAAAAAGAGATTATGAGATGATACTGTATGTTTCAGTGTTTTTAAAAACGAAATTCCGTAAGTTTAAAAGCATATATTGCTGAAGATATAAATGGATTTGGTTGTACTACAATTTACAATGATACAGCGTTGGTTGCTCCACGTTCATATTGTAGCTCAGAGGTGGATAAACTTGCATTGCCGAGCAAGAAAAGAATGACTGGGTTTAGCTGCAGGTCGAACTACGACTTTTTATTGAAAATCAGATTGTTATTCTGGCAGGTGCACTATCACGATTGATTTAAGGGAAAGCTGAGATCAGGCGTTCATGAGTCATTAATTTGTAATGGGATGAGGTTTATACGAGTTAGCTTAGGCCATAAAGGGTCTCGGAGGGGAGTCCCCAGCGTTCGAAAGATTTTGCTTTTTTTTTCAAAACAATGAGTTTTTAGTCTGATTTATTTAAAATTTTTGCTACGAAGATGTTGCACATCAATTATAATAGGCACCAAAAAAAGAAGTCTGAATTGGCCATGTAACATAGGTACACCGAAATGGGACGGTGGCAACATAAAAATGTGAAAATTCAATTAGTTTATTACCACAGTATTCTACAGCAAAAAAAAAATATGGAGGACTACTGGAGCAATTTTTGAAAGAAAATTTTTGACGTGCAAAGTACTGCAGATGTGTAGTTAATTATTACGTGGCAAACCTACAAAATTTTTGTAAATTCGTCACAAATATTTTGTAATATTTTTTAACATATTTTCCCCTTTTTCCGTCCCAACATAAGTGTTTCTGTAATAGCTTTAAATGAGTGTGCTGCGACTTTCAAAATCCGATTTCAAAATTTTCTGCAAACGTCGGCAGCGTTGCCAAACGGGTAAAGGCGTCGTTTTAACGACGATCCTGATCGCTTGATCTGGGTTCAACCCAAACCCTGGTCACTTTGCTGCGTCCTTGGATAAGACGTTTTACGATGATTATCTCTGCTTAGTGGCTTCAAACAAGCAAACTCAGTGGGCAAAAATTCGATGAAATCCATAGGAACATTGGATCACTGGCACCTCCTAAGCAGATGCGGATTCCTCCAAGCACGAAGTAGTCAATGCAATAAAAAGTGTGCGGATCGTCCAACAGTTAACCTCTGACTCTTTCCGGTGACAGGAGCATAAATATGCGCAACAACAAAGCAACAACAAGTTATGCAGCGGAGGAGTTTGCATTTTTGTGGACTTGAAATTTTAATATCAAATTACCGATTGCGAAGCTCAGCTGGAATTTCTTGCATTTTTGCGCGTATTTGCTCCATTTTAAGCCAAAAAGCGCTTGCGCAAAACCTTAACGATCAATTCCGTGTACTGTAATAATCAAAGGTTCGAAACGTGGCAGTGAGATGTAGCATGGAGCCAAATTCAAAAAACACAAATTACCTGTAATTATTTGTTGACTAGATATTGATTATTTGCCAAACGCATGTTAAACGATAATTGCGTTTAAATTGACTGTCAAGTAATCGTTAGGTGTCCACGATTTTTAGTAGAAGAAATTTTTAAAGTTTTTAAGCTAGTGTTTTGCTGCGGTGGCGGCGTTGTTGTGTGAGCTCCGTTATTTACCAAGCTTTCTTATACCCTGGTGATTGCGAGAAAGTTTAATGTGGAAGCTGCTCCATCCCCTTTAAGAACAGGTACTACAACCTTGCTTACAACCGCAGGGGGCGGTGTCAGTTCGAAATGATTATAGAGGACAAAATCAATAAAAGTTAGGCGTTTTTTTCAAAAAAACTTATGAAAAAATGCCAAAAATTTTTGTTCAAGAGCAAAAAGCTATGTCCCTTAAAGGCGGTGAATTATCCAGCGAATACAGCAGTTAAAATTGAACTAGAATTTTTGATATTTTTTGTTTTAATTTTGAGGCTGCAGTTGCAAAGATATTCAACAAATACAAAATATATCACCCGAGAAAAAGTCTTTGAAAACTCTGAGTTTTGTTCTTCCCGCCAAAAACTACAGTTCTCTAAGCTATTAGGCCTACCATAGTTTTGGCGGGAAGAACAAAACTCAGAGTTTCCAAAAACTTTTTCTCGGGGGATATCTTTTTGCATTTGTTGAATATCTTTGCAAACACAGCCTCAAAATTAAAACAAAAAATATCAAAAATTATAGTGCAATTTTAGCTATTACAAACCACCGTAATTGGCTGGAAAATTAAACGCCTTTAATAAGGTCACTTTTCGTTTTATTTTGGACAATTAAAAGAGAAGGAAAGAATTCATAACCAGCTGCGTTTTATCAGAGGTGGAATCGAAGACACAACCTACGAGGCCAAGGACCGACTTTTCGAGGACAGTTCCTCTCGAGGCCAAGGACAGAAATAGTCGAGGCCAAGGACTAAGGAACAATTTTTCAAAATTGTAGTTGGCAAATTTTCCATAATTTTTAAGCGCAAAAATATTTAAAATATCGCATTTTGTTTAGTTTTTGATGATACCTGTGCGGTAATTCGAAAATGGTAGTTTTTAAAAATAATAATGAAGGCCATTTTGAAGTTTTACACGTTAGCAGCTGATGTTCAACACGTACCGCAGCCGTATCGTGGCAATGAAACAAGGTCATAACCCGTGAATGGAAATATAGCTAAATTACAAATGTAGAAATCGTCAATTTTAATGTCTGAAATTCATCAGATAGGGCCCTGGTGCAAACGTCCACTGATTATGGATCCCCACTTTTTTGAGAAGTTTCCTAAACGCAAACCATATTGTTTGGTTAAACGATTTTTTTCACGGGATTTTTCAAACATTGTTATCTAAAATGTATAGCAAAAGCAGTAAATTTATGTTTTTAAAATGAATTGAGATACTCGTACGGGCTACATTTGTCAGCTCAAGTTTTCGGCATAAAAAAAACTTGGTTGTAGGCAGTAGCGTAGCCAGGGGGGGGGGGGGGGGGGCTGTAGCCAGGGCTGCAAACCTAAAAGCCCAACAATGATACTATGCAAATTCAGCAGAGTAGCCAATATTTTCTTGTTCATTTTGTCACAATATTACAACCACAACTGGAACGGGCTACCAAATTATGCTCCAGTATATTGGTTAATTTAGAAAAAAAAACACAAAAAACTTCAAATATGTAAAAAGAATGGAACTATAGTAGTCTTTGATACAGCACATTCGTTTTGAGATGAGTTGGTTACTCACACTGAATGATGTCCCCCTCCCCCTATGCCCCTTGAAAAACCTCAATGCATTTTGGCGAATTGGAAAAATGACCTTAAATGTGAATGGGGCCGTGGCGCCGCCTCTGGTTAGCCAGAAACGCAATGCAACCGAGCTTTCAAAAGCGGTGTGGAAATATAAAGACTATACAACAAAACGCCATCGATCTTTTGGTCTGTTGTTTAGCATGCAGTGCCTAGTGGTTCAAGGCCGCGACCGCAGCAAATATAAGCTTAGAAACTTAAAAATTTTCGTTGTCGAAAATCGTGACAGCTAACGAGTACTTGACTGCTTGACTGTCCATTTAACTGCAAATATCATTTGATCTGCCTTGCGTTTGGCAAATTTTCAAATATCTAGTCAACAATTAATTATAGATACTTTGCGTTTTCTACATTTGGCCTTATGTTCCATCTTACTGCCACGTTTCGAACCTTTGATCTGTTGTTTTTGCAGTATCTTTGTACTTTATCTCGGTATGTTATCATTGCAGCGCAGAAAATCGACCGTCAAAGATTTGCGCAAGTACTTTCTGGTTTGTATCTGCTTATAAAATTAGAAAAAATTGCATCCACAAAATCATCATCTGGTGCCTCTTCGGTCCGGGTTCGATTCTCTGTGTTCTCCCATCGATAATCATATCAGCTTATCAGACGCATAGCTTTTGATCTTTGCCTGTCAGTTAATTTTTAGACTAATGTAAGTGCAGCGAAAAATTTTAGTAGCCTATAAACCAGAGCCAGAGGTAGAGTCCTCGAGAACGTTTTTGGCCTCGAGGACACATTTTGAAGTCCTTAGCCTTGGCCTTGGCCTCGAAGCCTCAAGTCCTCAAAAATTGCCCTGTCCTTGGCTCGAGGACAGCACTATTTTTTGTACCGTTGAGATCTTGTTGGAAAACGCCAGAAACCTCGCCGAAAATTTGCGAAGACCTTTTTTGTTTTCCACAATTGGAGATCGCCTGAAAAAATTCATTGTAATTGTTATTATTGTTAATGGGCAGCGGTGCAAACGAATCTGCTACCGTTAGGTTAAGTCCAGCTACACTTTGCGTAGGCCTCATTGCAACTGTAGCTGCTGTGTTATTGTTGTTTTGTTTGGTTACTAGTCAAACTCAGAAAGCCTTCCAGCTTCCTTTAAGTACGTGGCCAGTGTATTAATGTTACACTTCGTTACTACAGTGTGAACAGTGGTTTTGGTGATTCCAAAATATTTATTACGAATATCTTGGTAAAGCTTGCAATTGCCTACATGATGATTTGGTGTTTTATCCTTTAGGCTACATTGTGGACTCAAAGAAGTCTCAGCACGACCTGTAGGTTTCTTGTGTCGCTGTAGATTGCAGTGCCCAGTTAAAACTTACACTATTCTATTTATCTGAGGCCTCTTAAGCAATAGCGTACGCAGGATTTCAAAAAGGGGGGGCTAGGAACTTCAGAAACTTTGAGAAGAACAAACATCTGAATTAGAAATTGTTCCACCCAAAATCAGTCCAATTTTCCGCCCAAATTTAGGTGAGAGCAAAAAAAAAAGGTCTTCACTCAAATTTGGTCCGATTTTTCGCCCAAATTTAGGTGAAGAGAAAAAAAAAAAAGGTCTTCACCCAAATTTCGTCCGAATTTTCGCCCAAATCTGAGTACAAGCCTGGAAAAAACGCACAGAACATACCTTTGTGTGATCAATTTTTATGTATAACTTCCAAGGGGGGGGCCATGCCTCAATTTTGCTTACTTTTCTATGCAATTTTGCAATCCTGGCGACCCAAAGGGAGGTGGCATGGCACAATGGCCCCCCTAAATACGCCCCTGCTCTTAAGGTTAAGGAGACGTATTGTTAATCGTGAAGACGTCCAACCTGCAGACTCGTTCATCCTCAAGCAGTCCTTCCGTTCATTCCACATAGATTTCCACATATCTGTGGACCAGTCCTTAACCGCGCTAACACAGCTGGCATACGGGACTGTAGTAAAGGTTCAGGACCATGTATTATTGATTTAGATCCTGATTTGGCTAGATAGTCTGCCACTTCGTTACCATGTACCCCTGCATGTTCAGGAATCCAGGCATAGGTGGGCACAAATCGCTAATCCGTTATTCCGCTTATTAGCGAAGCTAACTTTTTAATTAGCGGTTCCGCTTACGTTCGAAAATGTTAACGGACTGGTTATCCAAGCTAATTTTTTTAGCCAATCCGCTAATCAGCTCGAAAAAAATAATTGCAACTGTGGTTTCAATGAAGTATAGTCCAAAATTTAGCACATTTAGCGGCTTAGCCGTTTTTGCTTGGCAGAGAAATATGTACTTCAAGTATACGATGTAAGTCGTTTTTCGAACGGTAATTATTGCCGCAAAAATCGTGCTTCGATATGGTAATGCTTTTCTCGCGTTGGTAATCACTCCAGTCTATGACATCATAATGCTGGCCAAGCGCGATCACGAGCCAATGCGAGGTCAAAATTTCGAAACCAGCATTTGGAAAAAGCACGACCAAAATTGTTCATGTCATATTGAACTTCAGTTAGTTTGTGTTGCCCAACCGGCCGCCGCCACCAACGGATTATCAATTCAGCAGAGCGCTCTTTCATTTTTCATGCAGAGCGATCATTTAGAAAGAGGAGCAGGAAGATTAAAATATTGTATCTGGAAGCAAAGTTACAGTTAAAGCCAGCTACAGTACGTTTTGCCGGATTGCCGAGGTTTTTTAGGCTGAGCAGTTGACTATACCCGTTGTGGTTACTGCTTAGCACTCTGACTGAAGAACCCAAAACCGTGACAATACCTTGGAATTGAACAAACTTTTGGAATTCGGAAACTTTGGAGGTGCATTATGTTTAGACTGGGTTGATCAACTGAGAAACGCAACATTAAAATGATAGATACAAGATACGAAATTGATTTTTTGGTTTTTCCGTCTCATATTGTGCTTTTATGGTTAATTAGCGAATTAGTGTTAGCTTCTGCTAACGAAAAATTTGTGTTATCGGATTGGCGTTAGCGAAGCTAATCTTTTCAATTATCGGAATAGGTGTTAGCGGAGCTATTTTTGCGTTATCTGTGCCCACCTATGAATGCAGGCAATACTGACGTGGTTTTGTTTGCCTACAGTAACTGATTTGGGTTTCTAATGCAGCTGAACATTGTAATTGATGTAGTGCACTGTATGGGTGCTTTGATAGCTGCTTGACTATCAACCAGCACAACAATACTTTGATTGTGCATTTTTTCCAAAAGCGGGTTCTTTGCCACTTCTGAAATAGGTAAGACTTCTGCCAGGAACACAGTGCTGGAAATTCCAAGGTGGAAAAATGCTTGTTTTGGGGATTTGTTTGGGTATTCTGCATAAAAACCCATCCCTACTCTCCCGTCTAGTTTTTAACCATCAGTGTAAACCTTGACAGTGTTCGAATTTAGAACGCTTTCAGATCTGATAGCATTCTTTTTATGCATAATTTGACATTCGAAATTTCTTTCCAATATTTCATCATAGATGGTTTTATTCCCCACGTTTTACCCACAATTTGTCTACATTGCAATAATGCTGTAGTTGCTTTGCGGGTAATTGGGATATGTGGTTTCCAAGTTAGCTTGCTGTCCAGAATAACACCTAACAGCCTTGCTTCCTTGGAAAGTTCAAGTTTTGAACCATTCATTGACAAGGAATCCAAATCTAGATTCCGTTTGTGAGTGAACAGTACAATTTCGGTTTTCTTGTTGCTGAACTGTAGCTCTTCTTCCGAAGCCCAGTTTGCATCAATATTTAATGTTTTCTGGGTCATACCTCTGATTCAGAGCATATCAGCACCAGTAACCAACACTGCTAGATCATCGGCATAGGCTTGAACACAAAAGCCCCCGCTACGTACGTAACTCTAGCACTAGCAAAACATTTTTTGAAGACCTTTTTTTTGGAGATCGCCTGAAAAAAAATTTTTCCGAGAACACTTGCGCCTGTGTCCTTGGTCCTTGGCCTCGAGCATTCCTGTCCTTGGTCGTCTCGAGAGAGTCTGACCTCGGAAGGGCTGTCCTTGGCCTCGGATTTTTTTTGTGTCCTTGGCCTTGGCCTCGAGCCCTGTGTCCTCGACTCCACCTCTGCATAAATCATCATAATGTTAAATCTGATTATAAATGCAATAGCTAATGTGAGTCAGCTAGTGTGTTGCACTCTCTTTTATTATGCCATGTTTTGTTCCGTTTACTCCTCTTCCCAGCCAGCAGTTAAGCTGACCGTGGCCTGGGGATACGCTGCGGCAGTCGGCGCACTCGCTTATCGTCAACGGAGCGATGCTAGTCGCTGTGGCTCATCGCCTGGCCTGGCCACAGCTTAGGAGACACAAAGGGGTGGAACCTCACCAGTTCGTTACCTTTCCACTGGTTCTTTTCTCGTCCACATTAGGTTTTATTTTGATGTTTTTTTGCTGAGATTTACTGTCAGCGAAACAGCCTTTGGGGGCATTATTTCATGAATGTTTTTACTTATTTTAGTTTTTACTTGCTCCGATTAATAGTGATCAAGCTCTTTATCTGGTCTGCGGCAAGCCACTTACGTTATCTTAAATTTAATATTTTGAATATATTGTTGCTACCACTATTTCTCGTAACTCTTTCCCTTTAATTTTGTGTGTTTTTTTTTCTGCTCCTTATTAAGCCTATTTTATCCTAACTAGACCATTTACTGTATTTACCATCTTATCCATTTGATTTCATGACATGTCATTGTAATGAATAGAGTAACCTATATATCATTTTAGGTTGAACGAAAGAGTATAAGCTGCTAATACAATACGCGCAATCTGAAATAATTATTCCCATCACTTCTTGTCATCGTTATAAAATTTCGGCTTGCATCTGGTCAGCGATATGCCGGAGAGTGAAGAAGAGAAGAAGAAACGTTGGGCCGCGGCGGCCGCTATGTCGTACATGACTCCGGCTATGAAACATGCGTTGACTATGTCAAAACAACAAAGTCAAGTAAGAAAAACAATCGTTGTATTACTTGCATTGTGATTGTTTACCGTATAGCAGGACATTGAAATGATGATAATGAAAAAAAATTTTTTTTTTAACGTACACATCCACACGCGAGAAAAAGAAACGATATTGCAATAGCTTTAGTTTTATAATTGCTTACTGCGGGGATGTTAAGCAGCAAGATAGGGCTGCAAATGGACCTTTCGGTCTTCAAGTCAATCAGCCACCCAGAGGAGACGAAAATATGAGTTAAAAAATGAGCAAAGTATAACATTCATTCATAGAATGTGGCGACATCTAGGAGAGGGACAATAGAAAAAAAACTAACATTGGTTCAATAAATAGTTTTTGTAATGACGTTTAAAGTGATTAAAAGATTTTTTTATTGCAGTTAGAATATCACTCCAAATTTTTACTCCTTGACATTTTATGCATTGTTGAAGTCTGGCTGTGCGGTATCTAGAATTGTAAAGTGCAGTGTTTGGATCGTTTGATGCTCTTGTAACTCTTGAAGAAATTTCGCTTGTTTTGTTGAATAAGTAAGATATTAAGAAAGAAAGGTTATTTCAAAAATAACGAAATACAATTTTTGTGACTTCATCGTCAAATAGATCGTGAAGCTTTAATATTTTGAGAGCTGAATAAGAAGGAGTAACGTGGTCTCGATAGGTAACGTGGTCCCTTCCAGGAGCCGAACGGCTTTGTTTTGAAGAACACACTAGACATTACGTTTGACAATGTGAGAAGTAGTTTCACGAAACGTCAAGCGAACACGTTTCCAATTGTTTTGGTTTGTGTTTTATACTAAAGGAACAGATGTAGTTTTTTGGTTTTTGAAATGCTAAATCGAAATCCACGTTTCTTCACTGCACAAGTCAGCACATCATGACTATATTACGTTATTTTTACGTCACTTTGTCAAAATTGTTTAAAATTTATGATTTTATGACTTGCATGTAGCTTTTGGTCTATGCCACATAAAAGCTTCAAACCAATTTTGAAATAATTTTGGATCAACAATTCATCGTTGCACAAAATTGTCTGACATCATAAAATTATGACGTCACACTTGAGCTTTAATTATTTATTTCAAAGCACTCCCACCTTTTGCAATTTTATTCACATATGGTATTCTACGGTACTTTTTGAGCACGGTCTAAAACGCTCATTTTAATTTTCAATCAAAATGCACATAACTTGAATTTTTTTAACCTATTCAGTAAAAAAATTTTGTCTAGATTTTGGCACGGGTTTGGTAGTTGAGCTAAATCAGTGAAACCTTTCGTTTCTTTGAACTGAATTCCTTAAAAATGGAATTTTTTTCTACTTTGATTTAAACCTTTCCTAAAATCTAAAAAAATTTGCAATATTCTTGTTTACATAAAGATAATCTTGAAAACATTCAAAAATCTTATAATTTCTTGGTCTTTTTCGTAAAAATCAATACGTTTGACAATGTGAGAAAGGTATTCAAGTCAAGCTTTTCACTATTGACCAAAATATTGAAAAAAGCCGAAAATGCATTCTCAATGCATTTTGCACTTTCTACGACTTGCCATTTTCAAGATATTGCAGTTCAAAGTTAACAATGTTCCTCTTACTTTAGTGTTGCCATTTTGCCAGTATTGTGACGGTAGATTAACTTTTGGAAAGATGGTTTGATTTTACTTGAACTGCAGCTAATTTACATTTTGACCCTTTTCTTTGTTTTGACGACAACACTGCCGAAAAGAATTATTGAGAGTTACAAATATGGCGTAACTTTTTGAAATTTTGTTTTCAGGTGGCAACCCTAGCAAAATTTTTAAGGGAGAAAAGCCTTTCTAAGGGTAAATATAAATTGTCATTTTTTTTGGAAACGGAAGGTTGTAGAAAGCTCAAATTTGCTGACGTTAGTCTTCAGACGGGTCAAAATTTTTCGAGACAAAACGGGCCAAAAATTTTTTCGACTGAATGCCCTTTTAAGATTTAAAATCCTTAACCATTTTTGGGTTTTCAAAAAAATAATTTGGACTAAATTATTAAAAACCTTCTGCTTTGTTTGTCCTTAAATATAATTCTTGTTTGAAACGAACATCTTTAACAATTTTTACCAAACAGTTTTCTTAGACCTTAAATTTTACCAACACTTGGTCGGAAATAAAATGAAATCTTAAATTATTTGGCTTAAATTAAAGTATCTAACATTAAATTTGGAAAAATATTCAAAATCTTTGGTTTCTTTGTTTTGAATTAAAATTTCAAGTAAAAAAATAATCTTTTTTCTTCAGAAAGAAAAAACCTTACCTCAAGTCTTAAATTTACTATCAATGTTTTAAGTCTACGTTGATCTTTTTTCCTAAAACACCATTAACTTTTATTCAACTTTTCTATTCTGACTTAAACTTTTAATTTTAACAAGAACTTTTGATAATTTTTTGGTGCATTCGATATTAAACCTAGTCTTGATCTCAAGTTATAAAATTTACGTTAGTTTTTCAAGTTGCGATCGAAATTTTCCTATAATCTCTCAAAATTTTTACGATTTTTTTGTTTGTGAAAAGATGGTTTTGCAGAAATATCTCAAAAAGTTACAATTTCTTCCTTTGAAGCGAAAATTCAACCTTACCATGAATTTCATTTGATAACTTTTAATCAAAATTTTACCAAATACTTGAGTTTTTTTATCACTTGATTTTGTTTTCATTGGGATAAATTCATCAAAATATTTTGTGATTTCTTTGTCTTGAGTGAATATTGTAACGTAAATAAATTCAAAAATTGCCTAAGACTCGAACTGTTTATTAACTTTCTTCTTTGCGTTGCAATATTTGATCAAAATATTTAAAATCTCCCATTTCGTTATCTTGATTACCACTTTTACTTAAAAAACTTATCAAATATCTTAAAGTTTTTACCCATTTTCTTATTTTCACAGGAAAAATTAGATCAAAGACATTCAAAAGACTAGCACTTTTTTAGACTTGAATAAAAAAGCAATCTAAGAAACCGAAAATAAATTATTCATTACATTGAATTAAAATTTTTATTCAAAAACAATATTTTTTGCTAAAAACTTTATGATTATTCTGAAGAATCGTTTAATTCAATATTAAATTGCTTTTTGCAGTTTTGGTTGAAAAATAGAAGTTTTTTTGACTTTGAATCATAACTTTCTTAATCTCTTAAGATATCTTAGCAGTTTTCTTGTTTGCATAGAGATATTTTGTTTTTGAAGATGTCTCAAAGTCCTACAATTTCTTTGGATTGAACAACACTTTTATCTTATTTATAAAATCATAAAAGTTTTTGGAATACGGTAGTCCTTGCTTACATAGAGATGGTTTTGCGAAAAATAGCTTAAGTCTTACACTTTCTTTTTTTCAAACAATAATGCTTGGCAAAACTGAATAGCATTTTATAATTTTTATTAATTTTTTTTTTAAATTTTGTGTTTAATAACACAAAATTAAAAAAATTGTGTTTAATAACACAAAATTGTTTTTTATAGTAGCAAATTCAATAAACTATTTGAAAACCTTACAATTTTTTCTCTGTCAAGTTGAATGAAAATTGTAACGCAAAAAACAATAAAAAATTTTGCCTGAAACTTAAATTTTGAATACGTTTCTTTGCATTAGAATAATTTGATTGAAATATTCAAACTTTTGTGTTCCTTTGTCTTGAGTATTACTTTGATAAAATTATTCTAATGCAAAAAAGAAGTTTGTAGAAAAATTAAGTTTCAGGCAAGCTTTTTGCTCTAAAAGTTTTAGTAATGACGTCTTTATATTCGTAGAAATAATTTGATCTAAAAGCATTCAGAGTCTTGCAATTTCTCCCTCCTGAATAATAATTTTATCTACAACATTAAAACTTTCCTACAATTCTTATTTTTTTAAATAACTGTATCGTGTTTTATAGGGACAAACTCAATATCAATAAAGTGCATTGAAACCTTACAAATTTTCGTCAACGTAAATAATCCAAAAACTTCTAAAACTTAAAAAGGTATTCAAGTCGAAACAATTTTTGCTCGCCTTTCTCTCAAAATGTTTTGACAGATCTGAAAACGATCCTAACCAAATTTTAGCTTTCTATGACTTTTCGTTTCCTAGATTAAGCAGTTTATATTTCCTCTTAGAAAGGCTTTTTCCCTCTAAAAATTTTGCCAGGGTTGTCAATTAGAAGCAAAATTTCAAAAAGTTACCGTATGTTCTTAATTCTCAGTAAGTTTTTTGCAGCAAAGTTGTTGTCAAGACAAAGCAAAAGGTGAGCTGTTTTTCAAGTAAATATTAGCAGTTTTCAAGTAAATGTAAGCCTGCTTTCCAAATGTTAATCTCCTGTTACAAAATTGACAAAATGGCAACGCTGAAATAAGAGGAAAATTGTTGACTTTGAACTTCAATATTTTGAAAACGGCAAGACGTAAAACATTTAAATTTGGTGTGAATGCATTTTAGGTTTTTGTCAACATTTTGGTATACAATGAAAAAAATTGACTTGAATTTCCCTTTAAACTTTTTATAAACTTCCTCTTTACGTCAAGGTGTGATTTGATTGAAATATTGAACATGTTTTGTTTCTTTGTCTTTCATTATTACTTTTACCTTAAAAAGTTTTGCGAGTTTCTTGTTGTCGTAGGAATGATCTAGATCATAAGCATTCAAAACCTTACAATTTCACCTTTAAATAAAACAACTTAGTTTCGCAAACACTCATCGTATCAATGAAAATTAACGGACTCCTGTTTAGAGTGATATAAAGTCATATCAATTAAATTTCTTTAAAAACAACCTTAAAGTTTTTCTGCGGGTACAATTGAAGACGCCTGCAACGATGCAAGCTTTTAATTTCGGGTCAAAAGATTTATACTTCTATCAAAAATTAAAGGTGCCTGCGACGCGCTAAGATCACTAAAATTTAAGAAATTTATACGGCGATGAAAGCTTTTAATCTTGGTCAAATAAAGTTATCCCTTCAAGATGAAGCTGAAGGTGTCTGCGACGCGATAAGACCGGTAAATTTCAAGACACCTGCGCAATGCAAGTTTTTAACTTCGGTCAAATAGATTTACCCGCTTTGAGGTGAAATGGAAGACGCCTGTGGCGATTCAAGCTTTTAACCTCGGTTAAATAAATTTAAGGCCCGTTTATACACAGCGCGAAGGCAAAAGCCTGTATAGGAAATATAGGAACCTGTATAGGAACCTGTAAAATTTAGGTCGAGGATGACGATTTGTAAATGTTTCCAAAAATTGACTTATTTGTTCTTCAATTTTTTTTTAGTGACACAAATTCATTTTTGCTTGGTTAAACATTACTTTTTGTGATTGATCCTTATTATTGAATAAAACAGCACAATTCACTGGCTATGACTGCTGAAACCTGGTTACCATTTTGCTACGATACGGTACTGTGAAATGTAAGTTATTGTTTTTTTTTGTTGAATTTGGTTTTTATCGGATTGTTCTCATAAAAAAATACTGTAGCCCATATCAAAAAATCAGTAATGACAATTAAAGAAATAAAAAGCCGTTCTCTTCAATAAAATACAAAGAGTTGTTCTCTTCTCTTAAATGACATTAAATAAAAAAAAATGATTGCTCTTCCGTAATTAGTGTTTTTTTTAATGTCGTGCTTAATTAAAATATTCTCAAAATTGATCAAGATCAAAATTTCAAATCGGCTACAACTTCTGCAATGTGGTGGAATTCGTCGTGACAGACAATCTGTCTTCGTAATCAATAATTCGTGCATTATAATAATTCACATTGGCAAATAATTAAGTTTTAATACAAAACGGATTGCGGTTTTCGCGCGGAAAACCGCTTTTTATTAGCACATCAAATCGCGCGGAAAATCGGGTGGTTTTTCGCGGGGTTCGCGCTGCTTTCCGCGTTTGAGCTCAGTATAAACGGGTCTTTACCCCCCTCGGGGTATAAGGAAGATGCTTGCGGCGATTTAAGCTTTCAATCTCGGTCAAACAAATTTACTCCTTTTGAGGTTAAATGTAAGACGCTTGTGGTGATGCAAGCTTTCAATCTTAGAGTAATAGATGTGGGGTACTCCTTCGGGTGGAAATGGAAGATGTTTGCAGGGATTCAAGTTTTTAACCTCGGTGGAATAAATTTATTCTTTCGAAGTAAAATGGAAGACGTCTGAGGCGCTACAAGCTTCTAATCTCGAATTTAGAATTCAAAGGTCATTCACCAAAGATTGTGCAATACAGTACTTAAAAAAACTGGTTCAGATATGTCAACGACTAAAAGTTTAAAGCCTGTGCAATAATTGAAAACACGTCTAATGTCTAAGATTTGAAGCGCGAAGGTCATTTACCAACGATTGTGCAATACTGAAAAAAGAAATCCAAACATGTCAAAGATTAAAAGTTCAAACACTGAGCAATTTGAACAGTTCTAGATATTTCAACAAAAAAAAGTTCAAAGGCCATTTACTAATGAACGTCAAATACTTAAAAACAGGTCCAGACATGTCAAGGAGAGTCCAAAGATCGCTTTAATGTTTGTACAAGCTTTGAAAACAGATTCATGTCCCAAATTACAATATACACTACTAAAAATAACTGCATCTTGAGATTTCCCTAAACATCTCAGAAACATGTCAGAGATTAAAAGTTCAAAAGTGGCTTTAGGGTTGTTCCATTATTTTCAACAAATGCCAAATACCCTAGGTTGGAAAATTTATTAAAAATGCTTATAGATCATCTACATTGGATGACACAAGCTATATAACAAAAAAATTTCTGAAATCATACTGTCCGTTGATGAGATATCAAAAATCACCACTAGATGTCAGACGAGAGTACGTAAATATACAAAAATTAATTTTGAGGCCCTTACTTATGGCAAAAAGTTGGTTTTTGTGTCAAAATATATGTTTTGGGGGATGGGGAACCTAAATTTAGGGTTTAATTAAGGCTAAGTTTGCTATAAAATTGTGTTTTGATTGTTTTTTTAGGTTTTTGGGGGTAAATTGGGGTCAAAAATTGGGGATGAAGGATTGAATAAAATTTTGAAACAAAAATATTTTTGGGTAGTATAAAGGTTGGTTTTTCTTTTTGACAAAGAATTTAGGATGATAATTGATTAGCAATGTGTGTAAACAAAACAATTTGTTTTGCTGTTATATTCAGCTACCAAGATAGGTAATGCTACAAAAACAGCATATAAAAATTTGTTCATTTAAGTGAAATGAAAGTATGGATATTTAAAGAGACAAACTTTGAGTATATTAGTTTTACCATACAATGCAGCTTAGCAAATAACGATAGAGCTGCATGTAACATGTAACGAATATTAGCAGACGTTTTAGCTACAAATTATACGTAGCATTATATTGGTCTTGTTAACTAATATAATAAATGCTAGTCAATCATAAGATTGGTGTCATTAATAGTGTAATTGGTGTTTTTGGTGTTGCAATAGTGTAATTGGTGTTTTGTGCGTTTCTGCGATAAAAATCAAATCAATCAATTCAAATCTTTCATTATACTCGCTGTAATACGCCGATGCGTGTAACGAGTTTGCGAGACCCATTTCCGCGTCATTGCGCCCGGGCAAAACAGCTTCTTTCGAAGAAATGTCGCAGCGGTGGTGAGCCGTTGGTAACACTGTGTCCGATTTGACCGGCCCGAGATTTGAACCCCAGACCTCTCGCTCCAGAAACGAACGTGTTACCGCTCGACCAACTATACAATTTTAATCATTGCAAAAGCTTTGTACATGGTGTCTCAAACGTAGCATACCAATATACTGGTATTATTTCAATACAGTACCGGTATACTTCTTTTGAAACACCTTCAGTGCCGTCGCCAGAGCAGACGTAATGATGGGACACCAGCTGAAAGTGAGGGGGGCTTCAAAATAAACTGAACTTTTGCATATAAAAACTGATCTTCAAGCAGATCTTGTATGGCTACCACTGCCTACCAGTGTGGACTATTTTGACAATTCTGTATTCATGTCTCAAGAAAGACAGATCTATAAAGCCTGCAGCGTTTCTTAGCTTGTTTCGTCTGCGGCCCACAACCGCCTGAAAAAAGCATCTACAGCAGTGAATGCTACCAGACACGCAACCAGGAATTTTGCTGAGAGGGGTGAACAAAAAGTAAATTTTTTTGCACAAAAACTGTCTGATTTAGGCTCCGTGCTAAACAAACTGATGCAACTCAAGCGTGTCACTAACGGGGGCATAGTCATTAAATACATAGTGACTGTGGACGGGAGCCTGAGGGCGGAGCCGCTGCGCGATTTTTGTGATTTTGCATGAAAAAAGAAGCGATTTTTACGTCATTTTAATCGCTCTTCGCACGTTTTAAAGCCTTACGAATCACTAAATTGCTAAAATTCAGAAGTTATTTCAAAGACGAATTAAATTTCTCAGCCCCTATAGCTCCCCCTTACTTCAGATCAAGTCTAAAATACGTTTAAACGCTCGTATTTTGCGGTTAAAATCCTAAGTGTCTTGGCTTAGGGAGCTTAAACCCCTTTACCCTGGTTGCGCCACAGACCGCGATTTCAAAATCTGGAGTGCACTTTAAAAATCAAAACAGCTGGTCTTTGAAAAAAATATTTTCACGTATTGTTTCTTGTTATGATCACTAACAAAGTTCCGGTAACGATTCTGCAGGCTTACTTGTCACTTCCGCGACACATCCGTAAAGGTATGTTAATAAGATGAATTACTTGGTCAGATTCATGTACAACAGTTGGTTGCCAGCAATTTCGCAAGCAATCTAGAAAACTTCAAAGGAGAATTATGTTTGAACGTAATCACTCCTTGTAACATCATTGGTGTTGTCTTGCAGTTACGTGATGTTCCAAAAACAGTATTTTGAGTAAACCAAAATAGGGGGGCACAAGCAATCGTTAGGGGGGCACGGACCCCTCTGGCCCCATCGTAGCGACGGCACTGAACACCTTGTATATACTTTTTAACTAAATTAGCTCAAAAATATCATGACCAAATAGTTTGATGCAAATAATAAAATACGTATTACACACGTGGGTTCATCTCCAAATCATTTTTTTGACAGACAGACAGAATTAATTTATTTGTCAAGTTGCAGAAAACCAAATATGTATGAATAATCAAAACAAAAACAACAAATAAAACAACAAGATAACTTAAATAAACTAGGTACTAAAATCTTGACAGGAGACTGCGAAGTGACCAGTATTTCAGGTCTTCGAGTCAAGCAGCCACCCTAAAATTGCAGTCGCTTGAAGCGACATTATTTTTTAAAAAATTGCTTGCTAATGCATTATAATGATAATATAAATGTGGCAAATTAACAATAGCTTTCAAGTAATTTCTTTTTGTACTCAATCTTAAATTTGTGGAATGTAAGTTGTTTAATTTCAGTTGGGATCGAGTTCCATATTTTAGCTCCTTGATATTTAAAAGATTTTTGGGAACGCGCTGTAGAAAATTTTGGAATGTAAAGTTTGTTTTCAGTTTTTGCTCTAGTAAATCGCTCTTGTACTGAGGAAATAGGGGTGAAGAACGTAGAAAATGGTTGAGGAAGGTTATGGTGGGAATATTGGTGCATAAGTTTAGCTATTTCCAAAGTGTAAAGCTCAGGCAGTTTCAATATTCCTAGTTTGTAATATTGAGGGTTATAAGACATTCTTAACTTGGAGTCTGTAATAATTCTTATTGCTTTGTTTTGCAAACGTTGTAGTCTATTGAGGTAAGATTGATTGGCGTTACCCCACAATGGGAGACTAAATAAAAGATGAGGGTGAATAAGAGAGTAATATAGTAAAAGAAGTGCAGAAGAAGGAAATAGGTAACGAAGTTTGCTTAAGATGCCGACAGATCTGGCCACTTTGTTTTCGATAATGCATATATGGCATTTGAAATTAAGTTTGTTATCAAGGTTTACACCAAGATATTTTGAGGTTTCAAAACAATTAATCGGGCATTCGTCATAAAATATACTCAGATTTGCTGTTTGTGCATTTAATTTAGAGGGAATCACAATTATTGCAGACTTTTCAGGGTTTATCTGAAGTTCGTTAGCTCTAAACCATATTAGCAGTTTATTCATTTCTTTGTTACATTCATTTTCCAAAATAGTTAGTGAAGGACTACTTACAAGAAGACAAGTATCATCGGCGAAGAGGCGAGGATTGCATGATACAGAATTTGGAATGTCATTTACATATATAAGAAATAAAAGAGGCCTTAGTATGGATCCTTGAGGAACTCCAATATTAATTGGTTTTAAAGAGGAGTGGTGGTTTTGCACGGACACAAATTGGTTTCGAAACGAGAGATAACTTTCAAGAAGCTTATATGCAGTGCCACGAATTCCATAATGATACAATTTTTGAAGCAGAATATTATGAGAGACAGTGTCAAATGCTTTACGAACGTCCATTAGTAGCAAGGCAGTTTGCTTTGAATTGCATCTAAAGCAAATACGTTAACGTCAAGTAAAGCGTGTAACACACTATGTTTTTCCCGAAATCCATACTGAAATTCGTAAAGCACCTGATACTTGTCAAAAAATTTTATCAGTCTAGTTTTGATAAGTTTTTCAAGGATTTTAGATAAAGTCGGGAGAAGTGAGATAGGACGATAATTTTTGACTATTTGTTTATTTCCAGATTTAAAAATTGGCACTACTTTTGCAATTTTGAAAATGGATGGAAATATTCCCAAATCAAAAGCACGGCTAAAACATAGGGACAAGATAGGTGCTAAAATTTCCCCTCCCATTCGTAAAAAGAAAGAAGAAATATTATCGTATCCACATGCTTTATTGATATTTAACGAGTTAATAATGTTATAAATTTCAATGGGTTGAGGAGGATCTAATACAATAGATTGAGTTATGGAACTGTTTAAGAAGGTTTTAAAGTTAGTTTCATTTACTAATTTAGCCTTTTTGGCAATTAATTCTCCAATCTGTACAAAGTATTCATTAAAACATTCTGAAATTTCACCTGGTTCATCCGTTTCATTACCGTCCAGTGTTAATTTAAATGGGAGATTTGTTGATGACCGTTTTGTATGAATTATATTATTGATAAAATTCCACAGTTGCTTTGGATTATTTTTTCTCTCAAAAATGGTAGCATGGTAATACGCTCTTTTGGCTTGGTTTTTCATACGTGTTAGTTTGTTGGCAAACTTTTTAAAGTATTGTTTATCAGATTCGTTTCCATTAACGAAATGATTTTTGTACAAATTTTGTTTACGCATAATCATTTTTAGCAGTTCGCTATTAATCCATGGTTTCTTGTAAATGCGTTTTTGTTTTCGGGAAGCTGTTTGTAGAGGTGCATGCTTCTCGATTATCGCAGTAATTAAGGTAACTAGTTGTTTGAAACTATTTTCAAGTAATTGTGGAGTTATAGTAGTTTGCATAAGATCATACGTTAAGGGTATAAGGGCAGCTTCCAAATCATCGCGGAATTTTGTACCATCAACAGCTTGATTATTTCGAAACATAAACATGCCATTACGGTTATTTGATTTATTGATGGGGGTAGAAATTTTGCAAACAATTGGATAATGGTCAGCTAACTTGTAAGAAAAAACACCAGGCGTTAGAACAGAATCATAATCGTTGGATAAAATATGGTCAATTGTAGTTTGTGATGTTGCAGTTACTCGCGTTGGTTTAGTGATCAAATTGGAGAATCCATTGCTTTTTAGCACATTCAAATATTCACTTTGAGAAGAAGTGTATTCACTCGAATTTAAGTCGATATTGATGTTCCCCATAATTAGAGCTTTAACCTTTTTGTTATTTAGTCGTTGCATGTTTTCGTCAAGAGCTTCAATAAAAGAATTAATACTGTTGCGGGGATGACGATAAATTACAGCGAATACATATTTACTTTTTAGGCCAGGAATTTCGACATCAAACCAAAGGTCTTCGCATCCTTGAATTTGCAAGCGTAAACTTTCATTTTCAGAAAATTTCAAAGACCTTGACACGTATGCACCAACACCACCAGCCTTAGTAGGTGAAGGAAGGTGGACAAAAGTATAGTCAGGAATATTCACATTGATTAATGGGGTTTTGTAAATGCGGGTTTCGGAGATAAAGATAATGGAGGGTGGGTTTATAATATTTAGTAGTAATTCATTTAGTTCGTCCATATGAGCTTGTAGAGAAGGGATGTTGACGTGCAGAAATAAGTGTGAGCTTTTATCATTGAAGTCATATTTTTGTTCGCTCAAATCAAAAATTTCGCAATTTTTTATATTAGATTGAGATGATTGAGACAAAAAGTTAGAGATATTATCAACATCGAAAGCTGTTTTATCATTAAGGGTGCCTGCTTGACACAATAAATCGCCATTAGCAATCGCAGTCATCTAAAACACAGAAGTTACTGCAACCAAGCAAGATGGTCTGCTATTGGAAGTCTACATCACAACAACAAAAAAACATATAGAGAACTATATAAGAATTGGGAGTTTGTATGCAAATGAGCGCCAACAAGGCGAGACATAAAGTTCGTTTCATATACGCAAAAAAAATTTTAAATTTTTTTTCGAGCTTGACCCAACTAATGCGGTTTATATGAGTGCTTGCTTAAATTCTGCGGTTTAAATGAGTTCTTGTCCTGCCAGTTCGATTCTATGCTTGATCACCTTAGTATTTCATTTGCATACAATGATACATCGTTATACTATAGGCTAGTATAGAAAACTTTTAACAAAATCAATTCACCGCAAACATAAACATACTGATTACTATAAAGGTGGACTACGCGGTATGCGGGGCGAAACAAGAAACAACTCGCTATGAGAGCTTTTACGCTCTTAAAAGTGTAAAAGGTCGTTGTTATTACCGTATAGACTTTGTTTGCGATACGCGCAGCTCACCAAATGACGTATCTAAAGCAGGCAGAATTAAATGGGTCAACAAATAATCAACCAAATCAAATATTCAACGATGCAAGATTGGTTATAATTAAACAAAATTTAGAAAAAACTAACACGGTATATTACATAAATGGGTTGGCTTTTAAAGAAATCATCAGTTCCCAGTACTCATTTAACAATTGATTAGTGTAATTTCACCTTGATGTTATCAATATACAGCGCATAGTGTCCGTCTTCTGCCTTCCAGAATGTTTTTTTGGATAGTCTTTTGGCTTCTTTAAAACGAGGCAAAAGCTGTTTACGTTCCTCCTGAAATTGTTTAGGAAGATGCTCTGTTACGTAAACAGCACTTTGTTGGGATAAACGCCTTTGTTGATTATATGGCTTAAGGTTGTGTAAATTTGTAAATATTCGACGTTTGTCCATAGCGTTTATCAATTTAATAATTATTGGCCTAGCCAATTTTTCTTTTCTATTATTAAATGTTGTACCTTGCGGTAATCGATGACAATCGGCCAGAGCGATCTCAGTTGGATCCTTGATTTGAAGACCCGCTTTCATGAAATCATACACATGTGCTAAAGTCTCATCAGGCCTCTCCCACGCGTTTACTGGGCTTTCTTTTACACCATGAATCAAAATGTTTAACCTCTTTTCGTACGATTCTTTCATGACTGCTGAGGCTTTTTGGTCTTTCTTTGAGTCTTCCAAAACATGAAGTAATCTTAATCGTAGCTCTTCTAATTCACTTTTGTCTGCTTTTTCTAGCATTTGATTTTCCATTTTATTAATTTTATCGCTGAGAGTATTTTCAATTTTGTCTAAGCGTGTACCAAGTGCTGACAATTTAGAGTCAAAGTTGTTAACTTTTTCCGTTAAAACTACAATTGAGTTTAATATACTGTCAAGTTTTTGACCTAATGCATTATCTTCACTCATCTTGCTTACCAGCAAATTCCCGAATTACAAATCTGTAGTAATAGAAAAGTCTTTGTTTGAAAATTTCTTTCGCAGTAGACAACCAACGCAAACGCAGCTGCTGAGTTTATTCAGCTCCTTCCACTAGCATTGCAAATCTCAGTAAGGTAAATTTCTTCATTGCTGCTGTATGTCATTTAAAAGAATAAGAAACTAGAATTGCAAACTTATTTATAGTACAATTGCAATTTCACTTGGAATGAAGTAAAATGACCGGCCAGTTGGTCAAGTGGTAACGCGTTTGTCTCTGAAGCGGGAGATTAAATCTCGGGCGAATCAAATCAGACAGTGTTGCCAACGACTCGCCTCTGCTGCGATATTTCTTCAAAAGGAGCGGTGTTGCTTTGGCGCAATGACGAGGAGATGGGCCACCACAAACTCGTTACGTGCTTCAGCGTAATACAACGAGTATAAAGAAAAATTTGATTTTGATTTGATAAAGTTAAATGACAATCGAAATCACATCCACAAAAAATACCAAGGTCCTGGGAGAAAACAGTACAACTTAGCATACTCAAAATTACTAAATACATGAGCATTGACCTAAGTGAGTAAGCAATTCAGATGTTTGATAATATAGTATTTTTTAACAATTTCTTTGTTGTAGCCTATATCTCTTTCATAATGAGAACAATTTAAAAAGCTAATCTTTATAACATTGAGATGCAGACTTTAATTTTTTCTTTTTTTTCAGGTTACCATGGTCACAATTGCGATTATGTTTCACAATCATATTTTGATTTTAATCTTATGGGTTAGTTTACTCAGATTTTGATTTTCGGTTTGCAGGTCAGCTTAGTTTAGCTTTTGAATTTCGGTTTGAACGTCAGCTCTGCCGATGAGCGTTGGTATTATGCGAAACTCGAGTCCAGAGCAGTACGTGGGAGAAAAAAAATAGGTCAGCCTTTTTAGCAGCTGCAGTTACCAGGTGAAGACCATAGCCTACACCGATAGCTTGGTTATTCAAATTTACCGGTTGAGTTAGCCTAATTCAGGGATCAAAATTCTTTGCATTGTGTCGACTCCTCTTCACACTGATGATGAACTCAGTTGACTTCGAAACACGGGAATGCTCCCGTGATAGGGGGCCCCGCCTCACCTGCGTCACTAGGGGTTGAAATGATTACCCATTTCGACGCAGAGACAGCATTAAGGTGTTGTCAAATGAAGTAGGATTGTAAGACGTGATGTCTCTGTGAACTATTAAAATAGTTCTGCCTATTTCACTTCAGGAATAATTTAATTGAGCTTATTTATTAAATCAATACTATTAACAGTCTAGGTTTAGTAATTTTTTTTCATTTATTTGATAATTATTGCGTAATTTTTTAATGAATGGCCAAGAAATTGAAAATTTTGCTCTAAAAATAACTAAAAAAATTAAAATATTTTGCATGCAAGCTTTTACATAATGCATGCGAAATTGGTGAGAATGGTCAAAATCACTTTGATTAATTTTAGTTAGCACTTTATATAACCTAATTCGCACAAACAATTACTAATTGATATCATTTGGTGAAATATAACCTAATCATATAAAAATCATTCATGGCAACTAACTCATAATGAAGCACTGGAGAGAATGATCTCTGATTATTGCTCAATAAGGTAAATTTCTTGATTCTGATACATTGGCTAGCCATATTTTTGTTGAATAATTATGAAACAACTGTAATTGCTTTGAAACAATCAATGTTTGTATTCATACAGAGCAAGCAATAAATTCAAAATTTGAAAAAACAAAGTAGGAATTTTTGGAAGCTTGTTTCAAAAAATGCAACAAATGTGATGAAGACTAAAATTGTCATGAAAAAACAAAAAAGCAATGAAAAATTTTTATTGTCAAGACTTTAAGGCGTATTTGTTTTATTTGATGCAATCCTTCATTCCCATTTTTGGGCCTCAACTTAGCCCTCAAAATTAAAAAAAACTTCAAATAACAGACTTTTCTGAGAAATTACCATGAAAATAACCTAAAATTCTGAATCCTTGCCTCAAAAAACATGTATTTAAACACAAAAACCAAGTTGATACCTCTAGTAAAACTCTTAAAATCTACATTTAAAAATTTTCATGCTCACGTGTGCCACCTAGTGGTGACTATCAATATCTCAGCAACCACTGGGTCGATTTAAAAAAAAAAATTGCAGTTTAATCTGTACGCCAGCCTCTGTCTATAAAATGGTTACTTCACTCTTTTCCAGAGGTTGGGTATAAAAATGCTCAAATTTTTTTTCAAGTATAATGCAGTATAGTGGAATGACCCTTTGTTGATTATTTGTTCGATTGCTCTCATAATGCACCTTTTAACTGATTTCCTTTTCAACTTTGTTTTAGATGGCTTTGTTTGATTATTCGATTTGCAAATTTTGTGTTTTTTATTTTGGTTCTTTTGATCTTGATAAACTTTGACCTTTGTTGCAGAATAAATACAAAGCGAAGTTTGACCAAACAAAAGGAAAAGGCTACACGTCAGTCGCAAGCACGCCCGAGCTGGAGAACGCGAAAAAGCAAAGCAATCTTGTAAGCCAAAACAAATATAAGAGTGAATTCGAAAAAAACAAAGCTAAATTTACGCAGGTAAAGCATGATTGTATTATTTGGCGGTAGCGTGGTTGATATAGGAAAAGTATCGTTATTACAAGTTTTTTACGGGAAATGTTATCACGTGATCTTTGTTAAATAAACCCGCATCCTCGTCACATCGTTGCACTCTTGGATAAGATACTTTACGGGTTTACGATAATTACCTCTGCCTGGTCGCTTCGAACATGCAATAAATTAACAGTAGGCCTACTTCAGTACATGGAAGGAAGTCAAACGTCAACCGGATAACTTGGAAAATAGTCAACTTCTAAACGGCTGCAGAATTTGGATTTGTTCACGAAATTGCGCCATCGACATTTTGCCGTGACAGGAAGATAAAATCACATCAAACTAGCCTCTTAATGCCGGAGAGCGAGTGTCAGCAATATTTTGAATTGTTGCGGGAAAGTGATTCCACCACCGAGCAACGGGCACGATGCATCCACAGGGCAGGCTAGCCAATAGCCATTGATAGTCTCTTACAACCCGTTGGGTGAGCAGCTTCAACATTCGACTTTGAATGAATTGCTGAGACGGCCTTACCTGCTGTTGCCAAATATGCAAGTGGCAAAAACATGTTTAAAAAATGTTTTGTGCTGGTGTCAGCTTTGCATTATAATAAGAGAACTAAGGTTACAATCTGCAATGGACTCAATTGCCTGAATTACAGTGTAGCATGACACCTATTTTTTGTTTTTATAAGTGCTGCTAACTAGAGATCTGTTCCTAGAAACGCTGCCAAATAAAACAAAGCTTGATTTTTAATTACGTGAAACGTGATAACAATTTTTTTGCACAAGTACATTACTGCAACAGCGTTAATGGTCAACAAACAATCAGCGCTATATTTACGAAGAACTTGGGAAACAACTGTTTTCCTTTTTACTAATGGAATAGGTTGAAGCATCAAGAAAGGCCAGGCATGTTTCATTGAAAGGTTACGCTACATACTACACTATTAACTTCAATGCTTGTTATTAACTAGATGGGAGCTTGCTAAGAAGCAAGCCCATTGAACTACCAATGCATATGTTGCATAATGAGATTTTCCGAAAAAAAAAAAAAAATTTTTGCCTTTAAGAGAGCAATTAAAAAATATTTTGTTCTGGTGCACCTAAAGGGGGCAGGGGGGGGAGGGTTGAAATTTCAAACAGTATCAAAATATATTTATCAACCATACAAATAGTGACTGATTATAATAAAAATTTTACTGTACCGGTACTAACTTAAACCATTTAATGATCAATTGTTGAGGGCACATTTGGGTAGTTCCCAAAGAGTGGTCAACCAAATGTTTGTCTTTTTAATGTCTACTATCATTAAAAACATTTTCTCTCTTACGTCAGAAGCTTAAAAACAGTTTTTGAGGGTCCATATATTCCTTGTCGGAAGAAACCAAGCTTTTTCGACATTATTTCTGAAAGAAAATCTGCTAATTGTATTTCACTAATTTTACATAGTATACAATGTACATGATTCATATTCATCTAAAGCAGCTATCCTCATTCGTACTTCCGTTAAAACTAATAAAACTGCAATTGCTCTCTGCTTTGTCACACAGCAGATGCTTTAGCCTACTTATTGCCAAAGCGCGATCAAAAAGAAAAAATCATTTTGTCTTCCACTTTTAACAGAATAGAATTTGTCTGCTTCCACCATCAGCACTGTAAATGCGTATAATATTTTGACTAATGCGTGAATTCAAAATGCGAACAAAGCTATTGTCGAATGTACATAACGTATTTACATAAGAAACTCTGCACAGCAAGTTGGTCCCAAATATATTTTTACGTTAATACAGCAATTCTAAACTTTTATCGCCAACATAGGCGTAGCCAAGGGGGGCAGGGGACCCGGGCCCCCAATTGAAACGTCACCAATGACAAAAATGTGACAAAAAAGTGTATTGTTTCTTCAGTTTCAGTTTCTTTTCAGCATTTTCGCTTACAACAGTAATTAACAACAATATTGATGACCAGAGGCCCCAGGCCCCCCTCAATTCAACTTTTGCCATCCAATTTAAACGTATAACCCGGGAGAAATAAAGAGTTTTCGTCCTAAAAGTTGCTACCTCAGGCCCTCATCTACCCTTTTTATGAATATAATGCAAAAACCAGGGCCAGATTTACCATAATATGGCACAGTACCAGCTACGGGCCCCGCGCTCAGATGTTAAGACTTTTTTTGGTCTTCACCTATATTTGGCAGAAAGATGTTGCGAAAATTTCCAAAGTGCCGAGGGGCCCGGGGTCCCAATCGAAATGCCACCAATGATAACAAAGCGACAAAAAAAGCCTTGTTTTTTCAGTTTCAGTTTCTTTGAGCATCTTCGCGTGAAACAGTACACGCGCACAACAGTTATTGAAAATAATATTGACCACCAGGGTGCCCGGGCCCCCTCAATTTAATTTTGCCAACCAATTTAAATGTATAACCCGGGTAAAATTAAGTTTTTTTTGCTACCTCAGGCCCTTATCTAACCTATTTATGAACGTAATGCAATAACCAGGTCCAGATTTTTCATATGACACAGTGCCAGGACCCTGCGCTCAGGTTTTAAGACTTTTTTAGTCTTCACCTATATCTGACAGAAAGATTTTGCAAAAATCCCCAAAGTGTCAGGGGCCCAGCGCAATGTAAATCCCGCATGGCAATAACATGGTTAGTAGGCGTAACCATCTACTACACCATTTTTCAAAACAATCCAGTAATTCACCTCCATCTCGTCAGTTTTTATGCACAAAATACTCAAAAAAAATTAGCCATGGAAAATGCTCATTGAACAAATTATTGAACTTTAATTGAGGGGCCTGGACCCCCTGCCCGTACATGCACTCCTATAAATGGTTATCTTCATGACAAAACAAAAAATATTTAAGGAAAATTTTCGAGTGGAATATTGTTCACTGCAAAATATTGCGAGAGGAAATGCACCTTACGTCCCCTACTGGGGCCAAATCAATTACAATTAAAATTTAACACCAAAATTCAAGATGTTAAACGTGCTTTGGACTTAAATTGCAAGTAAAGGAGGATTGAACAATTTAGTTTTTTCAATTGGCTTTTAAACGTCAAAAATTTAGTTCTTTCAAATGGCTCTGAACACGTGCAAAATGTGATTCAATGGCATTAAAATAGCTTTTTTTTCCAAAAAATCGCCCAGGCCTCCAAAACCTCCGGCGGCTAGATAACCCGCCTCCAGGCCCCTCTCTGATACGTTTGAGTTACACAAGCTTTCTCAACACACTTCCAAAGTTAGATATTTTCACTTTTCAACTATTAGTTTAAGCCGTCTCCCTTTGCCAAATCCTTTTTCAGTACCAACAAGCAACGGTTTCAGATCTTTCATCCTACGATACCTTTATCGTACAAAAAGTTCCTCTTTTGAAAAATTTTGATAACGTCATTGCATGTAAATTGTGGTTTGCTTCCCCCCCAATCAAAAATCCTGGCTACGCTTATGATCGGGACCAGTCGTCTAATTACATTTTTTAATTTTTTGTCTTTGAAGTATCTACTAATATCAAAAAAGAAATCTTGTTTTAGCTCAAATTAAAAAATAAATATTTGAGGATTTATCGAGGGGGTTTCCGAAGGGGTAGCACTCCCAAACCAAGCCAAAGTTTTTTTGAAGACCTACTAATACTAAAAACAATTAGTTCTCTAGCTCAAGTCCCTCAAAAATTGATTTTTGGGAAGTCCAATTTGGGGGGTTGCATCTGTAACTTATGTCAAAATATTTTTCTCTTTAAATATCTGCTGATTGACATTTCAAGCAAAGTCAAATCAACTACATAGCAAATGTCAAATCATCAACTGGGATAGAGTTATTGTCCCAGTAAAAGTAAAGAGTCAGAATTTTAAATTAGCTGCTTTTTAAGTAAATGTATGTCAACTTTCCAAAAGTTAATCTTCTGCCATAATACTGACAAAATGGCCACTCTGAATTAAGTGGAAAATTGCTAATTTTGAACTGTGATTTCTTGAAAACAGGAAGACCTAAAAGTTTAAACATGGTGAGAATGCATTTTAAATTTTTTCCAACATTATGGTCAACAGCGAAAATCTTGATTTGAATGCTCCTTCAAGACATAAAACCATGCAAAAATCGTGACTAACAATTCTTCAAAATCGTTTATAATTGGCTCTATCTACCGGCATCCAGCCGAAGACGTTGTTAAGTTTATAGACGAGTTTTCGGAATGTTTGGAAAAACTTGGAAATGAAAAGAAAACTTTTTACATTCTGGGCGATATGAACATTAACATCAACAAAACCAATCAAAATTATCCTCAGGCTGACAGATACATGCAAGCAATAACAAGTAATGGAGCGTTTTCACTTATAACTAAACCAACCAGGGTCACGGACAAAACGGCAACGGTTATTGACCATATTATCACCAATGATTCAGCGCACTCAATATTACCGCGTGTAGTTCTTAGCGCTATAACTGATCACTATCCAATAATGTGTAAAATCAGTAAAATTGATACTTTTCGCACAAAATCACCAATTCCACTATATAGAAATAAAAAGAATTTTTGTTCAGAAGCGTTCTCAAATGATTTAGATAAGGAATTAGGCAACCTAATTTCTAGTAAATTCCCTCTGAATACTGACAATTTTGATGAAATATTTGATCTGTTTGTAAATTTAATTGCCAAAATCATTGACAAACATGCTCCACTCGAACGAATGAGTCGGAAGCAAAGAAAACTTGCTAGCAAGCCTTGGATTACCAATGGAATATTGATCTCCATACGAAAAAAAAAACGCAATGTTTAGAACTCATTTTGTCAAAGGTAATTTAACTGAAAAAACTTTCTTTCGGCATTATTCCAATACACTTACTAGAATCAAAGCTTTATCTAAAAAGATTCATTTTCATTCCGAATTTGAACGCAACAAAAAGAATTCACGCAAAACGTGGGAGATAATAAGATCAGTTTTGCCAAGTAAACCGAGCCGTGATCCTCCCGCCATGTTAAAAATTAATGAACTAGTCACACAGGACCCAAATGTCATTGCTAATCAATTTAATGATTTTTTCTGTAGCATTGGACAAAAATTGGCAGATAACATAAATTATGCCACGGGTAAACAATCAAAGGACTTTCTCAAAAAAAAGGTCGCGGATTCCATTTATCTTGTACCACCAACTAATAATGAAGTTTTAAATCTAATAACTTCCTTGAAAAACAAAGCAGTGGGTCATGACAACATCCAGCCCTTTTTTTTAAAAACAGCCAGATTTGTTATTGCCCCTTATCTTAACTTATTTCTGAACTTTGTTTTCACTGAAGGTATTTTTCCTTCCAATTGCAAAATTGCCAGGGTCGTCCCCATTCACAAATCTGGAGCCCAAGATGACATGAATAATTATCGGCCCATCTCCATACTTACTTGTTTCTCTAAAATTATTGAAAAAATTTTGTATGCACGACTTTACAATTTTTTCAAAAAGCACAGCGTAATCTATGAAAATCAATATGGTTTCCAAAGTAACATATCTACAATACATGCAATGCTGGATGTTGTCACTTCTTGCTACGATGGCATTAATGATTCTTGTTACACAGCTTTATCTTTTGTGGATTTACGGAAAGCTTTCGATACTGTGTCGCATCAAACACTTCTTGTAAAACTTATCAACTATGGCGTTAGAGGAGTTGCGTACAATTTGATTCATTCCTATCTCTATAACAGGCAACAATTCGTTTCTATTAATCAAAGAAGGTCTGACCTAAAATTAATTCATTGTGGGGTACCCCAGGGTTCGTCGCTTGGCCCCTTGCTTTTTCTAATTTATATCAACGACCTAAATTATGCTTTAGTGAGCCAACCAAGACTTTTTGCCGACGACACCTGTTTAATAGTGAAGGACTCGAATTGCGAACAATTACAAACAAAAATCAATGTAGAATTACATAACTTTCATCAATGGTGCTGCGTAAATAAACTTTCCATTAATCCCACCAAAACCAACGTCATAATTATTCCTCCGAAACAAACTAAAGTAACAATTTCTCCAAATCTTTCCTTGATAAGTAATGGATCCCCAGTAAATATAGTCGATAGCGCTAAACATCTGGGAGTAATAATAGACAACGATCTTAATTTTAAACAACACATTAAAATGTTAGAGGGAAAGGTAGCTCGTTCAGTTGGAATATTAACCAAATTAAAGTACATTTTTCCTCAAAAAGTTATGCTACAACTCTATCATGCATTAGTGTATCCATTCCTATCTTACGGTTTAATAATCTGGGGATCCACATATCCTACATACATCAAAAGATTGAAATCCTTACAGAATCAAGCTGTAAGGGCGGTCGCCAGATGTCATTACCGAGATGACGTCAAACCGTATTATTTTAAATTTAATATCTTGCAACTTGATGATTTGTTTAAGCATGAAATTGCCAAATTTGTTTATTGCTATTTAACTAACAAAACTCCTAATTCGTTCCGTAAATATTTTTGTAAAACCCTTGAACATTCAAGCCGAGTTACGAGACAATCTAGTGATAATTCTAATTTACACATTCCACGCTACCGGACTAATAGATTACAAAGATGCATTAAATATCAGGGAGTCAAAGTATGGAATTCCATTCCCCAAAAAATAAGGGTATTATCATACAAGAAATTTAATGTTGAGTATAAAAATGTTCTGCTCAATGGATCTAGTCATTAGTTTCGACTGCAAGTCTTGAATATATTATCTATCTTGTATTTATATCTTCATGGAAACTTGACAATACGGCTGATCAAGCAAACAAAATAACATAAAATCGGTGCACTTCACTTAAAAATTGAAATTTCAATATCATTGACTAACTCAGTCTCCTCGACATATAGGGTGGTTGTTTGACTCGATGACCGCGAGGTCTTTTCGCAACTTCCCTGTCGCAATTCTATCTTAAATTCTATATTACTGTCTTTATATTGTTCCTGAACGACTAAAATAAACTATCTTATCTTATCTTATCTTATCAAAATATTTTCCGGAGTAATTTTTGAATAAGACCGTTTTTTACGCCAAGCTATCGGCGCAATTTTCAGGCCCTAAAATCAAAGTCACGGGACCTATTGCGTCAAAATTTGGTAGAAATAAAGATTTTGTTAATTTCGAACTGCTGTTTAAATTTCATGAAACTATAGGTCTAACCTAAACAAAATCGAAAACCAAACGTGCGAAACTTCGCACTCTTTAGGGCCTGTCAACACTGTGCGTACAAATTTTTTTGCGTCCAGTGCACGTACGTTGAAGGTGTCTACACTACACAAAACGGCGCTTACGAGTGTAACATTTTAACGGCGTATTCCGTGGGTTGCAATGGTATTGTGCAGACTCGGATAATAAAAATCGCAGATTTATTATAATTCTTTGTAGTATCGAATAAATTGGGGTCAGATTATGCATCACGAGAAGTAGTATTGTTTTTTTGATGATTCAAACATGAATTTTTTTCGACCTTCCTTACAAAAAACATAACGTATCGCCAATCAAGAGTATTGTGGTGGCTATTAGATAGCAAAGTTTTTTTGGATGTAAGAAAAAAAAAATATATATATATATATTTGCATCGATCAGTGGTCGAGCGTCTGTTGCTGAAACGATAGATTGGGGCTCGATTCCTTGCTTAGCGCTAAGCAATAAAAAAGGACAGTGTGAAGACTTCGTAAAAGCCCACTTACCAGGCTCTAAACTAAGGTTTATCCACAATACCAACAAACTTATACAATTTTTGGTTAAAGACCCTCGACGACAACTAATAAGAAGTAATATAGTACATCGACTCAATTGCTCATGTGGATCTTTTTACATTGGACAAACCCAGAGAAATCTTGTAAAACGCCTGGTAGAACACCAATCAAGCCCAACTCTGAAATCTGTAACCATCTCCAATCCAACCCTTTCCACAAAGTTAATTTTCATAATCCACAAATACTCACCTCCTGCGCAGACAAACACAAACTGTTTACTCTAGAATCACTATACATAATCCAACTCCTCAAACCTAATCTCAACCTCGATTCCTCATCTTATCTACTTCGCCTTAATTCGCATGAGTTTTTCCTGCTCGTTGAAAATGGCACGAGAAGAGGTCCGAAACGTTCGAAATAAACTTATTACAATCACATTGGCTGTAATTTTTGTGATTAAAATATTAGCCTCCTCCCAACTATACCGTTTGCCAAACTTCTGATTTCATAACTAAAATTTTTGTATGCTTCTTGCAGTATTCATCTTTTTTTTTCACACAAAAGCTTCTACTAAACGCTTTTTTTCTACCAATCTGGTAGTTTTGTATCACAGTAACGCACAGTCGCACAAGAATTTGATAATAAAAGTTTGGGATTCAATCCCTCACCCGCTAAACCTAAACATATTTGGAGAACTGCGAAGACTGAGAGAAATCTCAGATGCAGCTAATTGCACTTTCATAAAACAAAAAACGAAAATAGGGCGATCTATGGTAGCCACAAAATTTCGATTGCCCTACCGCAGTAACATTATTACTACTGAAATTACAGAAAACTGATTGTGCGACTAGAACATTCGTTAAGTTTACTGTTCTATGAGTAAGAACTTTTGTATTCTCTCATTAGGACAGATATTGCAACTTCTGTAATACAACTATACTAAATATTTTAAAAAGCTCAACAAGCTAAATGCGATGCCAGTAAAAGTACAAAATGCTAAGCCCAAAGCAGTTAATATTTCAGAAAGTAACATACCGGGTATCTCTTACGGTTGTAATGCTTCGGAGGAAGTGAGGGACCCTTCATCTACTTGTCGCTTCACGTTAGACAAGCACATATTATTATTGATGTATAAATACGCGTAAAGCAAAAGCTATCTCAGGGGTTTAATCAAAACTTGTAAGAAAGTTCATCACAAGAGTTTGCTTAAAGCAAAAGCTGTCTCATAGGTTTAATAAAAACCTGTAGGAAATTTTATCATAAGAGTTTTTTAACAACAAAAACGGCAAAATTATGTTGCAACACACCAAGGTAATAAGTTATAATAAAAATAAACAATTCATAACCCCTTTGAGCTAACATCAGCAAATGTCCATGCATCTTACTAGGGGGCCCGGCCCTCCCCCTCAATTGAAATGTCACCAATTAAAAAAATGTGACAAAAAAGCCTAATGCTTCTTCACTTTCAGTTTCTTTTAGCATTTTTTGCATACAGCATTAATTAATAACAATATTGACGACCAGGGGCTCATGGCCCCCCTCAATTCAACTTTTGCCAGCCAATTTAACCATACAACCTGCGGAAAACTGAGAGTTTTTTTCTAAAACTTGCTATTTCAGGTAACTCTAGCTTTTTTACGAACGTAATGCAATAATATTGGGCCGGATTTACTATAATATGGCCCAGCACCAGCTAGGGGCCCCGTGCTCAGATGATGAGACTTTTTTGGTCTTCTACATTTGGCAGAAAAATGTTGCAAAAATTTCGAAAGTGCCGAGGGCCCCGCGCACATGCGAGGCTAGAGGGCCCGCTCCATCCCCCAATTGGAATGTCACCTGTGATCAAAATGTGACAAAAAGTGTATTGTTTTAATAATAAGCTATAGACAATATACAGAGTCTTATAGGCACAATCAAACCTTTGATTAGCAGCCTTCGGAATCGACATTCGTCTTTTATTCCTCCTCAGTATAGCTAGGACTACAGTTATGAACATGAGCGTAGAAAGCCGAAGAATCGCAAATTAACCAGATCATGACACAATTTTTTTTTCCCAAAACATAAAGTAATCACGATATTACAATAGATAATTCTAATAGATTAATGCAAAATAATTTCCAATAGCATGCCTTAGACAGCTGTTTCGCCCAATCTCAGGGCTCATCAGTAAGGCTTGCAAGGCCGAAAGAATAAATCTCACCAGTGATAAAAATCTTCAAAACAAGCATCTTTACCAATTTATTAATCAATAAATAAATCTTTACCGATTACGTTTATAATACATAAATCTTTACCCATCGTTCAGTCAATTTTAGGCAAAATAGGTAAATCTTAGCTGAAAAATCCTTACCCAATAAAACTAGAGCTATTAATTAAATCTTTACCGAATGAAACTATTGCTATAAATCAAATCTTTACCGACTAAAGTACAAATCTTACCTTACATCTCCCGAAGAACGATAGGCTAGCTAACTCTCTACTCTCCTCATAGCTCGCCTTAAATGGCTACGTCTCCAGTAGGCTGAAAGGCTCAAAACTAGTGCCAAAATTCAGACTAGAGCTAAACTAGGCTAACAATCTTTGGAAATGAAACGCTATCAATACCCTCTGCTCTCCTCGTAGCTCGCCTAAAATGGCAACGTCTCCAACAGGGCCGAGACGGCTCTAAACTAGAACCAGTGACTCGCAGTAGTATGTACAGTGACTCAACAATGACAATTTTTTACAAACAATGTATTGAGAAAATTAATAATAAGCTATAGACAGTATACAGAGTCTTATAGGCACAATCAAACCTTTGATTAACAGCCTAAGACATACTGTTTCGGAATCGACATTCGTCTTTTATTCCTCCTCAGTATAGCTAGGACTGCAGGTGTAGTCATTTTTTAATAAATAACAATTTATTATTAAAGCTATTGTATCATTTTTTAATAACAATCCACCTCGACCTCGACAGTTTTTATGCGACAAAATATTTTTGAAAAAAAATGAGCGAAAGAAATTGCTCTTTGAACAAATTATTAAATTTGAATTGAGAGGGCCTGGGCCCCCTGGTCGTTCTTGTTCTCCGACAACTGGTTATTTTTATGACAGAACAAAAATTTACCAGAAAAATCTTGGGTTGGATATTATTTCCGGCTAAAATATTGGACGAGGCAATGCACCTTACTTTCCCCTACCCAGGCCAAAGAACTCACAAAGTTTTACCCCAAAAAGCGAGATTTTGAACAGTAGCGTAGCCAGGGGGGGGAGGGAGGGACTATAGCTCCCATTGGCCTGTCGACCACAATGCAGAATAAGGAAAATGCCACGTTTTTAGCACTACTGAAACTTTTTTTTTGTTGCTCTGAAATGGACTAAAAAGTGATTTAAAGCATCTTTAGAAACATATTTAGAAACAAAGGGAGGGGGCTAATTTGTCAAAAATAAAACTCACAAATTAATAGAAACTTTGAAAAATGGCCAAAAATAAGCAAATTTCTTCGCTAGAGTAAAAATGTCGAACATAGGTTTCATCAACAAATATATTATAAACTCAGGTGTAGGAGGGCTAATCAGTATTAGTTAATTGCCGATCACTTCTTTCAAACTCTCAAATATTTTTCCATTAGCATCCTCCATCAATTATTTTTCTCTATAAATTATGGACGAAATAAATTACTCCGTGCCAGTTTCATTAAACTATAGGATTTTATGATTTATTAACATGTAAACAAAAAAACTAAAATTTTACATTATTAGTCACCTCCCACATAGCCCGTTTGTGCAACCAGTTTAATCATGTTTGCATTGCCAATTTCAATATCACGTTTTAAAAGCATTATTTTTTGTCAAAATTGACCTAAAATTAAGTTATTTTTGCAAAAAAAATGCAAATACTTTGAGCGAAAACAGACCCTCCATTGCAAATTTCTGGTTGCGAGCTGATTTTAAACGAGTTTTGAACTTAAATTGTCAGTAAAAGGAGCATTGAACCATTTAATTTTTTCAATTGGCTTTCAAACGATAAAAATCTTAATTGTTCTTTCTAATGGCTCTAAACACGTGCGAATTGTGATACAATGGCATTAAAATAGCAAGTTCTTTCAAAAAATTGCCCAGCAACTGGAGGCTTTGCCCCCAGACCCCTGTCTGTAATAAGCGTGAGTTACACTAGTTTACTCAACACATTTCCCAATTTACACATTTGTACGTTTGTTTTTGGTTTAAGATCTCTCCCTATAGCAAAATTTGGGTTAGGTGCAGAACACAGCCACGGCTTCTGATTTTCCAATCTACAATGACTTTGTCTAACAAAAAGTTCGTTTCACTTTGAAAAATTTTTGATGACGTCATTGCAGGTGATTTGTGGTTTGGGCCCCCCCCAATCAAAAATTCTGGCTACGCCTATGACAGCAACATGCGACACAAAACAGCTTTACAGAAATAAACTCAATACACAGTTACATGCAACAGACAAATAAAGCCTACAATAATAAGCTGCAAGATGGGGAATCAAACAGTGGCAACATCCTCAAAGGCTAAATTAAAATATTGGGTTTATGCTATCATACATTTTTTTAAAAAAACAAACTTTCAATTTCATATTTCATGCGAGACAGTGGCAACGAATTCCAAACGTTTAGTGAAGCTTACGAGCACACGGTTGTAGTACTAGTAGATCCACTAGCAAAGCTAAAGCTAGTTACATTTTGAACCTAACTATTATCAGCATTGACAAGCAAGCTACATCTAGCACTAGCCAAATCAGAACTAGAGCTGACTCAAATTTTCAAAAACGTAGGAGCAAAACCATTTGTGCGTAAGCAACTGATCAGTGGTCGAGTGGATAGAGCGTCCGCTACTGAAATGGTAGACTCGGGTTCGATTCCCGGTCGGGTCATACCAAAGACTATAAAAACTGGTATTCACAGCTTCCCTGCTTGACGTTCAGCAATTAAAGGGACAGTATGAAGCCTCCGCCATGTGTGGTAGACAGATGGGCAGGTGGCAGCTTGACTCGAAGACCGAAAGGTCCTTTCGCTGTCTCCTGGCCAAGGCAACTTGGTGAATAAAATGTAATTACAATTACAATTACATACCAATTTTAAATTGAATACAAAATTTTATTGCTGAAAAGTTCAAATGTTATGCTAAAAGTTATTACTCATTGTGTGTTATAAAGACGATGCTAGACAAATTTGCTTTAAAAATTAATAAATGTGCCTTAAACGTCAAAAACGACGTGAAAATAAGAAAAAAATAACCAACGGATTAAAAATGATGTTAATGTCAAATCAGTCTCAGAAAGCAGATACTTTTTTGATACATCACCAACATTTCGATTACAAAACTTGGAAATGAGTAATGCCTAACTCCTGAAAAAGTCAAGCAGCAACTCTATGAAGCATTAATGATCACCAACGTCTTGGTTGATTTTATGGTGGGAAAAGAAGAAAATGTCACAAGTTCAGTCAGCAGCACTTAAACCAAACCATGGGCAATTTTCATTAGAGTGTGTTGACCATAAGGTATGTAGAAGAAATACAGAACAAACATTAATGGAGCTTGATGGCTTTGCATCTGTTTTCCACTTTTGTGGTTCCAACAATCTTCCTATTATCTTCTACTCATTGGCGGACCTACAGTAAAATAGATAATAAATACTGCTACTGGAAATAGTTAACAATTCTACAAATTGGCAAAACCGTAATTAGCAGTAGACAGATCAAAAAACGTACCGGCTCCATTTATGCATAAAACACTTACACTCAGAGAAAGGTTCATGACTTTTTGAGGAAACTTCTTGAAATGAGAGGTTTAACCTGGCCAGTTTTAACCATAACCCAAACCCAAATCGAAAGATGTTTGACACAAAACTCAGCCATATCACAGCTGCGTCAAATCTTTTTGCATCAAAATGGTCACATTAAAATCTCAGGAAAGCAGTACATTACAGAACAAAGTTATCGCATCAAAAATTAGCAAAAATTAGAGTAAAAATAACTTTCAACATATGAGTCTAGCAAAATCAATTTAATTTAAGATATTACTACAGGATTTTTCAGACCATAAGATGCTACAAAGTAGAACATATAACAGTTACTAGTTGCACTGGCGTAGTTAGGTGGGCTGAAATCTTTTTTACTAAAAAGTACCCCCTCAAAAGTCGTCTTTGGACTAGAAAATAACTTTTAGCAAATAAAAAAATTGTGGGTGGACTTGTGGTTTTAACAACCAGCATTGTTATTTTAATGCTAATAATAATGAATTTCACTCAGCAGTAAAAGCAATCAAGCACTACATGACCCATTAATGCTCTCCAAAATATAACTTCCTGTCTTTAGAAAGTCCATTAAGTTGATAAAGAGCACCGTAGCTAATACCAGGGAAAGCCAGCTACAATATTTTGACCAAATATGACCAAGTACAATCTCAAGAAGGCTTCAAATTCGCTAAACTCGCACCAAAACCTTGCTAGGCCTGAAGTGGGCAATTGGATGACAGTAGCAGATTGCAGCTTAACTAGGATTTACTTCACTGAGTCAGTGTCTCATAGCTAATACCGTGTGGTAACTTGACAAATCAGTAGGCTAGTCAAAGGTTTTGGTACCAGTAACGCCATGCTGAAAAGGCTTCAATCCGGACAGATTCACCTGCAAGTAACACAATAGTACAACAATAAGCCTACTTGGCAGAAAAGTGTAAAATACAGTTACAACTAAGCAATTAAGCCGGGAACTGCAGATTTTAAAGCCTTATGCATAGAACTCGGAAACAGTCCGACAAAGTTATAGGAAATGAAAAATTTACTCCGATTAATGCGTTTCCACTTGCAAAATTCCCAACTTTGAAGAATATTATAGACAGATGCTTATATCACAAGAACTACCTTACTGATAAAACTCTAACAACTGTTTCTGAAGAACTCTTCAACCTTTGGATTAAGTACAATGTGTATCAAATTTCGATTGCCGGGATTAGGAGGAGACTGAAACCGAAATCACTGAATTTAGTAGACTGTACAGATAAGATGAAAAGAAACTAGAAGAAAAATATAACAATGATCTTCACAATTTTCTTAAAAAGACTAAAATTCTCTTTAATGTTTTCCAAAAGTACAAAACCTGCGATCAGAGATGGAAAAAACTGCCTTCTTAAAATAGCAGAAGCTCATTATCAGTATTATGAAGATCAACGTACAACCAGAAAAGGTTATTGCACATTAGATCCAGTACCATTCACCTCAACTGATATTAGATTTCAGTCTCGCATTATCCAAGTAAAAAAAAGCTAAATCGAATTATGAACCAGAGAAGCATGCTCCTGGTACTAAACGAAGCTTTACAAAACGATTCCATCACAACTGATTCAGGTGAAGCTACAGACAATGAGGAATTTATTCCAGAGTGCAATTTCACATCTCAGAACGGAATGCTCCTTCCAACTCTTGCAATTGCTTTTGAAAGATATTAAGTGAGCGATAGAGCTGGTGCTGCTATTTGCTTCTGATGTGATGGTTGATAATGGTGTAATAACTGCTGATCAAAGAGAAAGTGTAATTGATAAAAATAAAATTAAAAGCAGCAATAACCAGACTTCGAAAAAAAACTAAAAAGGATGAGGAAAAACAATTTGAGCAGGTTAAAGAAAATGGGTTTGATGGTTGTAAAGATGCCACTTTAACTGTTAAAGTAACAAACCATAAGCACTACAAATCCACAGTATTGGAAGATCACTATGTTGTTACTGTAGAACCAAATGATTTTTAGCTCGACCATTTTACGCCAGCAACTGGTAGAGGCATCGATATAGCACATGATCTTTGGCAAGTCATCAAAGAATCAGACTTGGAATCTATACTTTGTCTTGTGAAGGCTGATGGAACTAATACATATACTGGTTGCAATAGAGGAGCAATTTGCTACCTGGAACTGCTTATGCAACCTCTTCAGTGGTATATATGTATGCTGCATTTAAATGAGTTACCACTGCGACACATTTTCACTGTTTTGGATGGAACAACAAAAATCCCACGTAAGTTTTTTTCAACCCATAGGTTCTATGTTACATGGTTTAGTTACTCAATGGGAAGTGGCGAACTTCAAGCCAATTCCATACTCATCATTTCCATTTTTGCCCACTGACGTTATTAATGATCTTTCCACTGATCAGTACTATGGCTATCGCATGTGTTGGGCAATTATAACTGGCAAGGTGGACGAAGTTTTGGCTTATCTTGAAATTGGAGCCCTGAATCATTCACGTCGGCTCCCATTTGCCTGTCGAATATTGCGATTCTAAGTTAGCCAATTTAACCCGACTAGAAATTTATGCTTGATTACCGAATTTGCGATCAAAGTGTACTATCACAGCTGATTTGATATAAAAGCTAATAAAAAGTTAACTGATGGATCAAAAAACTTGTACAACCTGATGGTGAGAATAAACTGTTTACCAGATAAAAAAAAATTAAAGATATTTGCTACTCTGTTCTCAACAAAAACAATTTTTTTGCACATGGTAAAAATATTGTTGTTTCAATGTTGGATGATTCAGATGAATCCGTCAGAAGAAAAGCGGTAAACATTATTATGAAATTGAGAGAAAATGGTGAGCAAGTTTCTGAAGGAGAGTTAAAAGAAGTTAACAATGATGTTGATGTCAGCGATGAGATGATTGAAAATTCATCAAACATGAGCCAGTACCCTCGCATGGACAAGTCAGTAAGAGTATTCAAAAAGCCTATCATAAATTTTAAAGCTTTATCTTATCATGAGATGACTCCACCATTGCAATATACAACCCAGCCTCCTGTTTTGAAAGAATATAACAACACCTTTATCAGATCTCTATAGCAAATACCACTGAAACTTCATTTTGAATGCCACAGCCAAAACATTGAGAGACATATTAAAACTGTAAATGAGGCAGCTGGTGCAGTATGTGGTCATGATTGCAGGAATGGAAATATAAGGAACAAGATTAAGTTACGAAAGCTTATGAAAAGTTTTGTATCTAAAAATACTTTAATGTATCTGCATTTGAGTGATTTAATGACTCGCAACAGGATGCTAATTTTTTTCTGTGTGCTTTTATCATAGCTTAGTATAAAGTCTTCTGCCTATTTCTGGATAACTGCAAGCAATCAGCACAGAGAATTCAGTGACAAAGAAACAGTCTGTGAGACTAATCGGGTTTGGGACAAATGCAGGAGGGGTGATTCTGCTATAAGCAAACTGGCAAGTTGTTTTAGTTCAAAAAAATGAATCAAAATGGTAAATAGTTCAACTTGTGGTTGCCATTATTGCATCTTTTAGAGAAATATTTCATGAAAATGCACTGAATTCCTTGTATTGATATCTTGAAACGTCTATTGTTGGTGCCTTGATACTGTATTTTCATCATCATCATCATCATCATTTTGCTCCAGGAATGTGCTCCCTTGTATTTCTGGAGCCCAGCAAAGGTTCCCCGCATGCAGGGGTCAGCTGGTTTTCGCAGCCTAGTCGTCATCTTTCGCGATCTTGTGCATCCAACCTTTGCAAACCTCTGGCAGTCATGTCACATTCTATTACTTCTCTCCACCTCTTTTTTGGTCTTCCTTTTTTTGTCCCATCAACTTCTAAGAGTAGTGCCTTTACTGACCCCTTTCTTCATCCATTCTCTTCACATGTCCCAACCATCGCAACCTTTTCTTTATCAGAAACTCTTCTAATCTCACTACACCCGTCATTTCACGAATCTTTTCACTGTTCATTTTATCTTTCAAGGTTTTCCCACATATCATTCGCAACATTCTTATTTCTGTGGTCTTCAGCCTCCTTTCATCTTCCATTTTGAATGCCCAACATTCCGCACCTTAAGTTAGAGCATTTCTCACATAGCTTTTGTATAAGGTGCCTCTAACCTTTATTGATTTGCTTCTTCCGCATATAATATTCGAAACCTTTTTAAATTTTTTCCATGCCGATCTAATTCTTGATGTTACAGCCTCCTGAGCTCCTCCCTCCGTACTGATTGCATCTCCAAGGTAAGAAAACCTGTCCACCATTTCTATGTTGTTTCCATCCAAAGTTATCATTTTATCTTCATCTTCAAATAGCATACCAGGGATGCATTTTTTGCAAATAAAATGCTTCTCTTGGGTTAAACTTCCATGAACTCCAAAGCATCTCTAGTGCACCCAGTGTTGACATTTTGCACACTGTACGAAGTTTCTTCCCACTCCTTTGCCACATACAGAGCAAGGATACTTTCGCATTTGCATTCGCACAAAATTTCTTCTTGTATAAAAAGCCTTTGTCTTGTTTACATTTATTTTCATTCCTTTCTCTTGTAATGCTTTCTTCCATCGAGTGTATCGAGATTCGGCAGCGTGGCGGCAGCGTGGCCGAACGGGTAAAGGCGTCGTTTTTACGACAACCTTGATCGAATGGTTTGGGTTCAACCCGCACCCTGGTCACGTTGTAGCGTCCTTGGATAAGACGCTTTACGATAATTATCTCTGCTTGGTGGCCTTTGAAGTAGCAGCAAATTCAGTGCACAAGAATTTGAAGAAATCCACAGGACCATGGATCATTGGAAACTCCTAAGCAGGTGCGGATTCCTCCAACCACGAAGTAGTCGTTGTAATGAAAACTGTGCAGATCGTCCAATAAGTTAGCGTCTGACGCTGTCCGATGACTGGAGGATAAATACGAACTATAACAACAACAACAATTCTACCTCTTCCCAGTTATCACCCACTAGCACAATATCATCTGCATACAGTATTTCCTTTACAACTCCTTCTCTGATGTCTTTAGTCACTTCATCCATTGCCAATGCAAACAGAAGAGGACTTAGTGTCGATCCTTGATGGACTCAAACCTTTACATCAAATGACTCCGATCTTGTGTATTTCACCTTGACGGATGTTTCAATATTTGTATACATTTCCAATATCGCTTTTTTTTCTCTTTCTAGTACCCCTTTTCTCCTTAGCGACCACCAAATCACCTCTCTTGAAACACGGTCAAAGGCTTTCTCAAGATCCACAAATACCATATATAGATCTCTTCCAGCCATCTCATATTTTTCCAACAACTGTCTCATTATGAAGATAGTGTCCGTCGTACCTCTACCTGGCATGAAACCCGTCCGCATTTTATCCAGTTTCACAACTTTTCCAGCCTTTTTTCAAAACTTCTTTCAATCACTTTCATACCATGCTCTAACAGTTTAATGCTTCTGTAATTTCCAGACGATCTTACATCTCCTTTTCCTTTAAAAATTGAAATCAGATTACTCTTTCTCCAACACTCTGGCATTTTATTTCCCTCCAGCATATGGTTTGCAACTTTGGCCAATCTTCTCACAGACTCTTTTTCGCAAATATTCAACAACTCCACTGTAATTCCGGTTGGTCCAGGCGCCTTTCCTGTATTCATTAGAACAAGAGCTTCCATCACGTCCTTTGTAGAAACTTGTTCACATGGACCTTCAACCTTTGTTCTTTCCAGACTTTTGTTCCAATCATTTTCTTCATTCAACAGCTTCTCTTCATATTCCTTCCAGACTTTAATTTTCTCCTGCAGTTTCACCTTTAGCTTTCCATCTTCTTCAAGCATACAAGGCATTCTCATTATGTCTTTTTTATCCTTCTTGCTCTGTTTGCACAGTTTAAAGACATACAGCAGTGTTTTCGAATTTTTCTTTTCCAAAAGTTCTGTTATTTTTTTGCCTTCCTTTTCCTTCGCCGCAGCTACCATTCTTTTAACTTTCTTTTTCATAGCCCAGTGTTGTTCTTTTGATCGTTGGTCTTTTTTCTTCTGCCATACTTTATACAAACGCCTTTTCTCCTTGATGACCTCCTCTTCACTTCTTCATTCCACAACCATGTTGTTTTTTGATTATGACCACCTTTCGATATTCCACCAACTCTTTTGGCTACATTCATGATATACTTGCTCCAATCATCCCAACTTTCCGGTTCCTCTTTTTCATCTTTCATTGCATCCTTCATCATCCTTTTGATTTTTCGTCTTTCAATCTCCACAATTTCTCTTTTCCGGGATTTTTCAACTTTCTAACAGCTCTATGCTCCATCATCAGGTCCATGATGAGCAATCTATGCTCTGAAAAACATTCCTCTCCCGGGATTACTTTTATGTCTTTAACTTTCTTCATAACTTCGTTCTTCACCACTGCATAGTCAACGACAATTGCACAATCTCCAGATTTATAGGTGATTAATTTTTCGTCGTCCTTCTTGAAAAAAGTGTTTTCAACAACCATATCAAAACTGTCTGCAAACTCTAGGATCCTTTCACCATCTCTGTTGCGCTCACCCCAATCAAATCCACCATGAATTCCACCATAGCCTAGAGAAGATCATAGCATTGCCTTGCCTTGTTACTGTATTTTGGTGATACTAATAATGTGGTTTGTATTTTGACAACATTTACCTCAACATTTATAATGAAAAGTAATTTTTGTTTTATGAAAAATCATAAAATTTTGAGTGGCTGAACGTTCTCTAGTGGCCACAATTTTTTTTTCTATTTCTTTAACATTTAGTCCAAAAGACAAAGCACTGGCATAGATACCTTTTCAATCTAAAACAGAATATATTTTTTGGCTCACCATACTGGCGTAGTATCAATTAATGGCATCTATAACAGTTATTTTTAAGCATAAGAAGCATCAAACAAATGGCTTTTTCACCTTTTATTTCTATACACGAACATTACATCAAACTTATTAAGCTCTAAAAAAATAACAAAAAATCTTAATGCTGCAACTCAAAATGAAATCATGAAGGAAATCAAATTTTTCATCTCCACATCATTGCGCCCGAGCAACGCAACTCCTTTCAAAGAAATGTCGCAGTGGTGGTGAGCCATTGACAACACTGTGTCTGACTGACCAGCCCAAGATTTAAACCTCAGAGCTCCCACTCCAGAGACAAACGCAATACCCCTCGACCAACTGACCGTAAAGATAGCATAACCAGACGCATAAATTAAATGCATTGAAGTATAAAGCACAAGTTGGATTTTTTAAAAACTTTAAGTATATTACTGCGCCTTATGGTCCAAAAATATGGCTTTTTAAAATCTTAGTTGCACCTAAAAAACAAGCAATGCTACTCAAATGTTACAAGAAACTTGAAATTGTGAAGTTAAGTTGCACTGATGTGAATGCTGTCTCGTCACGTGATCACATTAAACAAAACTTAAAAAGTGAAAAATAATCTTTGGCACACTGCTAAAAATTTAGATGACTATTTTAACTGACAGAAAATAATTTAGATAAAGCAAGAAAGCAAAGCTTTTTTATTTTCATTACGAAAATGCTCAATCTTTTTTTTTCGAAAATAAAAGCTCAAACAATAATATTGTTAAAGATTGTGAGCCTAGAACTATAAACATAATTAGCAAAAACAACTAACCTTTAAAAACCTTACAATTGGTCATTATCCACAAAACCTTTACGGTAAGCATTAAAGATCAACGTTACTGCATAGGTTCATCAACAGATTAATAGGTCTTTTTGGGTGTGGATCAAAAGTACTTACATATCATTGATAAATTTGTTAAAATACAATTCTTAAAGAACCCACAATTAATATTTGGTCACTACTCAAATAACAAAAGATTGCTAGTAGATTCCTGCTGTAATTCAAAATTCTGAAAAACTACATTCGAGGGTCAAGTGACAGAATGAGCCAAATCATTCAAGAGTTGTTTTGAGATAATCGCATTTTAAATTTTAAAATGAAGTGTAGACTCCAACACACAGTGCAGAAATCTGTTGACGATGTTACCAATGCTTACTGTTAAGATGCATCATTTCTTAAAATTTCTTGGCGTAGGATGGTAAGAGCAGTGGCTGAGTGCTCATCATAAACTCCTCTCTGTGACTTGGCTCATTTTGTCTTACTATTTTAGATTAAATGGTATTCTACTTCTTAAAAAAGTACTAAAATTGAACATAGCACAACGAAACACGACCAAAATAACGCAACCTTTATTTACGTAGAAAGTTAATGCGGAGATGTCATGAACAAAAAAGTAATAGTCATTATTTTGGTATTGCCGTTTATTCCACTGGTAAATTCTTTAACCAATGTTGGACTTCAGTAGGTATGACTCCAGTTTCACAAAGGCGTACAAGATCCTTCTTCTTGGCTGCTGAGATTCCCAGCTGCTTTCTGTACAGCTGTACTAGAGTCGCAGGCTTGGATTTGCATCCTTGTACCACTTTGGTGATAACTTTGTGATATTTGCCCAATGGATCATAGGAACACAAAAATGAAAAAGGCTGGTCTTTCAAATATCTTAGGCTGTGGATTTTCATCCAGTTGACTGTTTCACCAGTATCATCTTTGTTTCTGTTAACAATTACCTTATTTTTCAATTTTTCCAAATCATAAAAACTGCAGAAATTCAGTTGCTGAATAACGTAAGACTTATGACGACGAGCTAGACGAACAACATCACACCATTCTCCTACAGTGTACACAGTGACATTTTTTTTTGCTTGTTCTATGGCTGCATGCATCGAATCACATTCGATCTGTGTGTGGCCTGTTTCGAGGAAATTTAAGCTAATCTCCTCAAGTGGCAACGGCTGCACACTGTGCATAAGCACACTTGCAACATACTGATTTCGATTTTGTCCACCGCAAGAATCGAAGTGAAAGGATATTCTTTTCACTGTGTCTGGCAGAGAGGAGAGGTAGTGACTGATGCAGCTTCCAATTTCTGAACTACCCCTTTTTCCATCCAACTCGCACCACAAGTAGCTGTATCCCACTCCTGATATTGCTTCATAAATTGTAAAGTTAAACACACAGATTTGCGCTTGTAGTACATGGAACTGACATCCGAGGTGGGTAGCTGTCGAACGGATTGCAAGTCAAATGTGGCAGTCATAAAAGAAGGATCTCTGGCAGCTTCTGCTTTGTCTTCTTTCTTTTTCGTCTGTGCATCCTCCTTTATTTTTATGTGCTGATCGTAGTTCTCTTGCAGGTCCAACTTTCTATTTTCATCAGTAGTTTTGAAAATCTCACACTGTAGACACTGATCCTTACTCGGACTGTGAAAGCCTATGTTGAACTCTGAGCTGAAGATTTTTTTGTATGTTTGACACTTAACAGGAATGAGTTGCTGTTCTTCACACTTTTGTTTATAGAGCTCATGCATCTTGACTAGATTGAGGCCTGGTTGCAAATACTTCCTATTGGTGTCAGCACGGAAAAAATGACTTTCCGCAAGTGGAAAACTCTTTATGTGGTCTTTAATGAATTAAAGTCTTTCGGCTGATAGCTTGTGTTTTGGTTCATGATGTCCTCGCATATCACCAGAAATGAAGGTATTGTGCTCACTTCGGCCGGCAAAAGCATGTAGAACAACATCGTTAGATATACACAATGTGGCTAAAAAAAAACTCCTTGCACACCCTTTGTTTTTCTCCACCACAGGTGAAAAAGTATGCATGTGAAGCATTTCGTCGTTTTAGTGCTCTAGGCCTCCTTTGTTTGGGCTCAAAGGTCATCACATTTGCTAGTATAAAATCTTTCTTCCTGCTGTAGTCTTCCAACTCCCAGTACTTTCGACAAAGGCTGTCTCGCTCTTTTTCGTTAATTTTTTCACAGTTTTGTGTGCACTTGTGGCCTGCAACAGGCTTTGGTGACCTTCTTGGTACTTCTTTACCTGTACTGTTAATGTGTTTCTCGCCTCTTCTGTACTGTTTTTTTCTTATGTTGCTCTTCCACAAAGCTGGATTTAACTTTCGCCGCCATGTACCTCTGGTGTCGGCACTACCAGCTTCAATGATAAATTTTCAGCAGGTGCTTGGTATGTAGGATCTTCGCATGAGTCATCTCCTAAATCTGGATCAGATGTACGAAATCTTTTGCTATTAGGTTCATCCTCAGAAAGCTCATCACTTTGTCTCGATTAAATGATAAGCTGGTCATCAAGCTGTTTGTTGGATTGGGGATCATTTTCTGAAGACTCATCACAACGTCTCAGTTCATGGATGAGCTCGTCATTACCTCTCCACGTACTGGTATGCGGTCTGTCAGTCATCACCTGAAACATGAAAAACATATAACTAACACAAACACGCTTTTTTTAGTATGCATTACTAATTTTTAGAATGCATTAAATTTATTCTCTGATAGCCCTATTTAACCATTGAGCACTGAGGAGTGTCAGTACTAATGCCTGTTCACAAGAGCATCTGCCTTAAAGTTTTTTTAGACATGCTTTTCTGTGGTTTTAGGTTGCAATACTACGGAACCACTTCTCAATACCCTGCAATGTACTTTTTTCCTTTGAATTTTTTTACTAAAAATCGTGTGATTTCTCTCGCATTATGCAGAGTGAGCTACGTTAGCCTACCACGGACAATAGTCAACAAAAACTTGCCAGAGTGATACCGGTATTTAATTTTGGCATGGTAAAGCTTTTTTATAATTTCAGAGTGCGATGTGGCAGGACTAGGTCTCAATAACTTATGCACTTTCTGCTTATTCTTCTTCGTAAATTTATGTGATTCCTAAGTTATATTGTGTAGGCTAGCCTACTTTGAACAGGTGACAATAAAAACTGGCTTTGATATGTGCTTTCCAACAATTGCAAAATGACGCAAGCTACAAGCTTTCAATACCTTGTGCACTTTCTCTTTACTGTTCTCAATTTACTTGACTTGCATAATTCCCATCTGTTTTTAAAGATAATTGGTTGGTAACTTTTGCATTTAGGCTACCGATACTAACCTAGGCAAGCTTTCTGCTTTTACCCATGATTTAGCCTAATTAAATTAAACGTAAAGTTGCCTTGCTTATTACTCACCTTGGCAAGAAAAGATTTTGAAATTTTCTTGAGATCCGCAAAATTTACCACCTTCGAATCAAATAACTGCTGCAAAGAAACTGGGATTTCTAGACAACAAGGGGATGCGAAGGCTTTTTTCACGCTTGACATTAGAAGAGCTAATAACGTGATTGTAATATAACTGCTTTTGTGCAACGATTGGATTAATGGCAATTATTGGCAATAAACCGATTATTGGCAATTATTGTAATTGTAATTTTTGATGTAATTGTAATTGTAATTCACCAAGTTGCCTTGGCCAGGAGACAGCGAAAGGACCTTTCGGTCTTCGAGTCAAGCTGCCACCTGCCCACCTGTCTACCACACACGGTGGAGGCTTCATACTGTCCCTTTAATTGCTGAACGTCAAGCAGGGAAGCTGTGAAAACCGATTTTTATAGTCTTTGGTATGACCCGACCGGGAATCGAACCCGAGTCTACCGTTTCAGTAGCAGACGCTCTATCCACTCGACCACTGATTATCCTTGTCATCTCAGTTCATTTTGTCATGTGGAAATGGTATAGATGAAGAAGCATCACAAGGAGCTATGTAGACTTAGCTCATTGTGTCATGGAGCCTTTTGGACTTAGTACAGATAAAAAGCGTCACAATGAGCTATGCAGGCTTAGCTCATTGTGTCATAAAGCCCTTTGGATTTAGCTCAAAATAAGCACTCAGTTCTGATAAAACTGCTGATGCCTAGACTTAGCTCTCTCAGAAAGAAAAAAGCATGTTACTTGGGAAATACAATTCTGTATCTACTTTAAAAAAGTGCAAAAACTGACTTAGCTCATTCTGTCGTTTAACCGTCGCATTGTAGAATAAAATTTTGATCTCACCAGGCAATCAATATCGGTATTTTGGCTTGACCGTGTCTGTCATTTAACTCCACTGTTTGAAAAAGTCTGATTAAAACCTACTGGTTGCTCAATAATAAGTGTGGACCTCTTCAAATAGATCAATTTTACTTGCATCTAGCTTTTATATACCTGCACGACCTATCATATCAGTATCCCTATGTTATTGCATTTCGATTCAGCTTTTATTAACTGGTATGGGAGACCCTACAAGTTTTAAGTTTTATTATTTGGAATATAAAATCATAGCCTACCGGTATACTTTCTTGGCAGACTGATTTTTAAACTTTGTTTATCAACTTCGATCTTACTAAGTTATTTGCTTAAACTAGGCTACTTGTTATAGCAGATAGACTACAACGCCACTGCACCAGTTTAGAGTTGCGCAAACTTTTTGAAGTAAACGAGCTTACTGCAACCATCAGGCTAGGTCTACCAGTCTACTTTTATTTTAAATAATGTGGTATAAATGCTGGGTACCCATACCACCAGACATAGGCCTACATGCTACTGGTTGTGATTCAGGCCTAGTTCTCCTGGATTTTGATCTGCATTATTGCCACATCACAGATCGGTTTTAATGTTTAAATTTCTTTACTTGGATTAAGCTAAACCAGTGCTACATTACAACAAACAATTCATAATTGATTATAATTCACTTTTAGGACTATCGACTTAGGCCTCTTTTTTTCTAATTTTTTTTGCATTGAGAGGCAAATTGACCATTTTTATGTTTAAGTAGGCTATTTCAAACCAACACGCATACTTTCACTTTTGAAAATTAACTTTATTTCAACAAAACTTATGAATCTACATATAACCTACCACGAGACCTAGCAGATCT
>OZ014478.1:27983388-28071667 GCA_963965965.1 Trididemnum nubilum
AATTTTGTAGGTCATACAGGCTTTCACGTTTGACTCAGGATGCAACCAGCATTTAAATCCTACAGCGCTATTTCGAAAAAAAAAAAAAAGTTTCAGTTAATTCATCCACTTTTTCAGATAAAATCACTACTTGAAAGAAATAATTTGCAAGACGTTGAATGTTTTTGATCAAAGTTTTCCAATGAAAACAAGAAAACGGTTAAAAATTTTACTATATTAGGTAAGTTTTAAAGTAAACGTAATAATCAAGATAAAGAAACCCAAGATTTTGATCAAATTATTGCAACACAAAAAAAGAAACTTAATGACTTGTTCAAAGTTTTAGGTGAATTTTTGGATTTATGTACGTTAAAATTTTCACTCAAGGTAAATAAATCGCAACGGTGTAAGATATTTTCCTGAATTCACCCCAATACAACAAGATCAAGTAATAAAAACACACCTTTTTTAGAAAAATTTTGATTAAAAGTTTTCAAATAATTTTCGTTTTAAGGTTGAATTATCGTTTTAATCAAAGAAATTGTAAGATTTTGATTTCTGCAAAAACAAAAACATTTGACGCAAACAAGAAAATCGCAAAAACTGACGTAAATTTGAGATTTTAAGACAAGGTGTAATATCGAATGACACCAAAAAATTAGCAAAAGATCCTGTTTTAACTCAAGATAAAGTGTAGTTGAATAAAATTTTACGGTATTTTAGTAAAAAAATCAGTGTAAAACTAAACAATTGTTAAAAAATTTAAGATGTTCGGTAAAACGTTTTAGTCTTATAGTACAAAAAAGATTATTTTTGCTAAAATTTTCAATTTAAAATGACGAAACGTAAGATTTTTTACAAACTTATCGCTACGACAACAAAAAAAGTTGTGGTTTATTGACTAAAATTAATAAACATTATCTATTTTGTTTAATTTTTATGGCATTTTAGTAAAAAAATCAGTGTAAAACTAAAAAATTGTTAAAAAATTTAAGATGTTCGGTAAACGTTTTAGTCTTATAGTACAAAAAAGATTATTTTTGCTGAAATTTTCAATTTTAAAATGACGAAACGAAAGATTTTTTAACAAAACTATTGCTACGACAACAAAAAAACTTGAGATTTATTGACTAAAATTATAAACATTATCTATTTTGGTTAATTTTTATTACTTTTTAGTAAAAAAATTAATGTAAAACTAAAAAATTGTTATAAAATTTAAGATGTTAGGTAAATGCTTTTGTCTCAAAGTAGAAAAAAAGATTATTTTTGATTAAAGTTTCAATTCAAAATGAAGAAATGCAAGATTTTGAATGTTTTTTACAAAACTATGGCTACGAAAACAAAGAAGTTCAGACTTTTTTGATTAAAAATAATAAACATTATCTTTTTCAAGTAAGTGATTTACTAGACATTTTATTACTTTGGAACATTTTCTACCAAATTTAAGGTCTGAGAAAAATTGTATGACTAAAAAATTGCTTAAAATTACCGTTTTTTGAAGGAAAACATGCAATTTAAAACAAACAAAGCGAAACAATTTAAGTTATTTTTACAAAAACACTTACTTTAAAACATGAAAATCAATAAAAAATTAATAAGTTAAGCTAGTTTAACGATATTTAAGGTAAAAATGTCATTCAAGACAAAGGAATCATACCATTCTAAAATAGTTTTGACAAAGTTATTCTTAACAAACGCAAAAATAGTTAATTAAAAGTTACGATTTAGGTAGAATTTTTTTGTTTAAAGTAGAAAAAAAATAGCTGCTTTATACGTTAAAACAATTAATCAAGTCATAGAAACCTGATTTGCAAAAACAACGATAAAAAATTACTCTTTGTATTTTGCAATATTTATATGTTAAATTTTGAGAGAGGCTAAGAAAAAGGTCATAGAGTTAAGAGATTCCAAAACGGAGAGGGCTCAAACCACTAACTTGGTGAGCGTAAGTCAAATTCAGTCAAAGAGGTTGAGGATAAGAGCAATTGGAACCTTGTTTTACAAAATGAATAATGATTTAGCGACAATATGACAATAAATAAATTTGAGTGTTCAAATGTTTGTGTGTCTAAAGATCAAAATACCACTACTTTGACACTTACAGACTGATCTAAACGTTTCGTTTTTAATATTTTTTGAAGTTTGGTTTTGTTTTAACACATTATCAAGTAAAAATCAAATTTGAGCGACACACCCTTGCAGCCAAAGCATATGATTTGCTGTAATACGACCGTATTTTCCATATTATAGACACTTGAATTTGCAAGAAAAACCCATTCTCGCATTTCTTTGCATTTTGAGTCTTGTATAGACGATACTGCTGTAGAACGTTTGAGTTTTTGTGTCGCAACCATATACTGGCGTAATTTTTTCCTAAGTCGAAGTGACACGACTGTACTATTTGAGGTTTTATGAAAGCTTTTGCCGCTTTGATTTGAAAATTTTTTTTTTATTGAAAAATACTAGTTTCAAGAATAAGGTTCAGTGTTTACCTTGTAGATAGCAGAATCTAAAGCCAAATATACAATGTTTATAGGATCACAAAAATGTAATGGCATATACGACTAAATATTTAAAACGATTTGCAAAGGTAATGTGATGAGTTCTCTTTAGACCCAACGATCGAATAGCTTTCAAAACGCCCAAGAATTTTTTAACCTCAAAGCTTACTTCAAGTACCAAAGAATTACAGAGTTCGTTTGCTTTTTTCAAAGAACTGAAAAAATGTTATGATTAAAAAAATGTTATGATGAAAAAAATGTTAATTTGAAACGTTTTTATTGAGTCATGATCAAATACGCTCGGGACAAGGCCGGAAGTTGTTTATAAAATTGATAAATTAAAATTGTTTAAATTAAAATTATTGAAATTGAATTTTTTGAATTGAAAATTAATAAATTAAGATTGTTGAACTTAAAATTATTGAAAATAAATTTTTTGAATTGAAAATTAATAAATTAAAATTGTTGAAATTAAAATTATTAAACTTAAATTTTTTGCACTGAAAATTAATAAATTAGAATTGTTGAAATTAAAAACAATAAATTAAAATTGTTGAAATTAAAATTACTGAAATTAAATTTTATAAACAACTTCCGGCCTTGTCCCGAGCGTATTTGATCATGACTCAATAAAAACGTTTCAAATTAACATTTTTTTCATCATAACATTTTTTTAATCATAACATTTTTTCAGTTCTTTGAAAAAAGCAAACGAACTCTGTAATTCTTTGGTACTTGAAGTAAGCTTTGAGGTTAAAAAATTCTTGGGCGTTTTGAAAGCTATTCGATCGTTGGGTCTAAAGAGAACTCATCACATTACCTTTGCAAATCGTTTTAAATATTTAGTCGTATATGCCATTACATTTTTGTGATCCTATAAACATTGTATATTTGGCTTTAGATTCTGCTATCTACAAGGTAAACACTGAACCTTATTCTTGAAACTAGTATTTTTCAATAAAAAAAAAATTTTCAAATCAAAGCGGCAAAAGCTTTCATAAAACCTCAAATAGTACAGTCGTGTCACTTCGACTTAGGAAAAAATTACGCCAGTATATGGTTGCGACACAAAAACTCAAACGTTCTACAGCAGTATCGTCTATACAAGACTCAAAATGCAAAGAAATGCGAGAATGGGTTTTTCTTGCAAATTCAAGTGTCTATAATATGGAAAATACGGTCGTATTACAGCAAATCATATGCTTTGGCTGCAAGGGTGTGTCGCTCAAATTTGATTTTTACTTGATAATGTGTTAAAACAAAACCAAACTTCAAAAAATATTAAAAACGAAACGTTTAGATCAGTCTGTAAGTGTCAAAGTAGTGGTATTTTGATCTTTAGACACACAAACATTTGAACACTCAAATTTATTTATTGTCATATTGTCGCTAAATCATTATTCATTTTGTAAAACAAGGTTCCAATTGCTCTTATCCTCAACCTCTTTGACTGAATTTGACTTACGCTCACCAAGTTAGTGGTTTGAGCCCTCTCCGTTTTGGAATCTCTTAACTCTATGACCTTTTTCTTAGCCTCTCTCAAAATTTAACATATAAATATGCAAAATACAAAGAGTAATTTTTTATCGTTGTTTTTGCAAATCAGGTTTCTATGACTTGATTAATTGTTTTAACGTATAAAGCAGCTATTTTTTTTCTACTTTAAACAAAAAAATTCTACTAAATCGTAACTTTTAATTAACTATTTTTGCGTTTGTTAAGAATAACTTTGTCAAAACTATTTTAGAATGGTATGATTCCTTTGTCTTGAATGACATTTTTACCTTAAATATCGTTAAACTAGCTTAACTTATTAATTTTTTATTGATTTTCATGTTTTAAAGTAAGTGTTTTTGTAAAAATAACTTAAATTGTTTCGCTTTGTTTGTTTTAAATTGCATGTTTTCCTTCAAAAAACGGTAATTTTAAGCAATTTTTTAGTCATACAATTTTCTCAGACCTTAAATTTGGTAGAAAATGTTCCAAAGTAATAAAATGTCTAGTAAATCACTTACTTGAAAAAGATAATGTTTATTATTTTTAATCAAAAAAGTCTGAACTTCTTTGTTTTCGTAGCCATAGTTTTGTAAAAAACATTCAAAATCTTGCATTTCTTCATTTTGAATTGAAACTTTAATCAAAAATAATCTTTTTTTCTACTTTGAGACAAAAGCATTTACCTAACATCTTAAATTTTATAACAATTTTTTAGTTTTACATTAATTTTTTTACTAAAAAGTAATAAAAATTAACCAAAATAGATAATGTTTATTAATTTTAGTCAATAAATCTCAAGTTTTTTTGTTGTCGTAGCAATAGTTTTGTAAAAAATCTTTCGTTTCGTCATTTTAAATTGAAAATTTCAGCAAAAATAATCTTTTTTGTACTATAAGACTAAAACGTTTACCGAACATCTTAAATTTTTTAACAATTTTTTAGTTTTACACTGATTTTTTTACTAAAATGCCATAAAAATTAAACAAAATAGATAATGTTTATTAATTTTAGTCAATAAACCACAACTTTTTTTGTTGTCGTAGCGATAAGTTTGTAAAAAATCTTACGTTTCGTCATTTTAAATTGAAAATTTTAGCAAAAATAATCTTTTTTGTACTATAAGACTAAAACGTTTACCGAACATCTTAAATTTTTTAACAATTGTTTAGTTTTACACTGATTTTTTTACTAAAATACCGTAAAATTTTATTCAACTACACTTTATCTTGAGTTAAAACAGGATCTTTTGCTAATTTTTTGGTGTCATTCGATATTACACCTTGTCTTAAAATCTCAAATTTACGTCAGTTTTTGCGATTTTCTTGTTTGCGTCAAAATGTTTTTGTTTTTGCAGAAATCAAAATCTTACAATTTCTTTGATTAAAACGATAATTCAACCTTAAAACGAAAATTATTTGAAAACTTTTAATCAAAATTTTTCTAAAAAAGGTGTGTTTTTATTACTTGATCTTGTTGTATTGGGGTGAATTCAGGAAAATATCTTACACCGTTGCGATTTATTTACCTTGAGTGAAAATTTTAACGTACATAAATCCAAAAATTCACCTAAAACTTGAACAAGTCATTAAGTTTCTTTTTTTGTGTTGCAATAATTTGATCAAAATCTTGGGTTTCTTTATCTTGATTATTACGTTTACTTTAAAACTTACCTAATATAGTAAAATTTTTAACCGTTTTCTTGTTTTCATTGGAAAACTTTGATCAAAAACATTCAACGTCTTGCAAATTATTTCTTTCAAGTAGTGATTTTATCTGAAAAAGTGGATGAATTAACTGAAACTTTTTTTTTTTTTTCGAAATAGCGCTGTAGGATTTAAATGCTGGTTGCATCCTGAGTCAAACGTGAAAGCCTGTTGACCTACAAAATTGGGCACAAATGTGGGTTTAAGTAATGTTAAAAATACGATATCTTTCATAGAATTAAGATATAGATAGCCCCTAGTTTTTCTCTTGGATTTGAGGAACAGCAAACTCACATTGACTATTTTCAGGTCATTATTACAGCTACGAAGCATCACAAGTTAAAAACCATTTAATGTAAAAGTAGAAGTTTAGCAAAGATATTGTGATTGAAGTGAACAAAAATTTTAATTACGGCATAATATACTCATTGTGCACCTCTTGCACTATGCAGCCAAATCAAAAAAAAGCAGAGAGTAATTACGTAATGTTTAATAACGAATTGTTATTGAAAAATGAATTGCGAATGTTTTTAGTGAATTTTAATTTTTTTTAGTGTTTAACATCTTTGACAAAAATTGCAAGATAAATTGAAATTTTCTTAGGGCAACTTGGTTTTTACATCTCCCTTTTTAACAAAACCCGATTTGGAACTTAAAAAAAAGAAACTCAATATTTTCACCCAGCTTGAACGTAAACAACTTGAAAAGTCAAAACAAGGAACTTGATTAGTTGAAATTGGTTGAATTTGGACTGCGTCGTTTTCACGGTGACTAAAATCGCATGATCTTTGTTGATTTCCCACTTTTTGCGTTTTAAGTGGATACAAAAATGGACACAAAATGGACACAAAGATGAACCTTACTGACGTCAAAGATATGACGTCATATGCTTAATAAGATCAGAAATCAAACACTTGCAACCAAATCGTTTGCTCAATATATTATTATTATTATTCGAATTGTTTTGACGGATCAAAAGGGTATTCAGGTCGGAAAATTATTTTTGCTCGATTTTTTCTCGAAAAATTTTGACAGACAAGACCGACTTTACCAAATTTGAGCTTTCTACGACCTCCCGTTCCTGAGGTATAACAGATTAGATTTTCCCTTAAAAAGGCTTTTTCCCCTTAGACATTTTGTCAGGGTTGCCAATAAGAAACAAAATTTCAAAAATTGACAGCATGTTCTTGATTTTCAAAAAATTTTTTGCGGCAGAGGTATTGTAAAACAAAGTACAGGTTTAGAAACGAAAAATTTGATGCTTTTCAATAAATGAAAGTCAGCTTTCCCAAAGTTAATCTTCTGTCACAATACTGATAAAAACGGCAACACTAAAGTGGAAAACGGCTAATTTTGAACTGCATTATCTTGAAAGCGAGAAGGTGTAGAAACTTCAAATTTGGTGAGAATGCGTTTTAGGTATATTTCAACATTTTGGTCCAGCGTGAAAAACTTGAGTTGAATACCCCTTCAAAACAAAAACAGGCAAGGTTAAAATTTTATATCCCACTGCTAGATAGTGCTCTTAATTCATTTTCTGTGTATGTTGTGACTTCAAGCCTTAGTTCAAACTTATCCGTTAAGTATTTTTATCGATTAAGGAAAGCTTCGTCCTCTCTTTAGTCTATATCGTGGTTTTACATTTTATGTACAAGACATATTGCTTCCGAGCCATGCATAAAATCAAATCTTTCATTATACTCGATGTAATACGCCGAAGCGTGAAACGAGTTAGCGGGGCCCATTTCCGCATCATTTCGCCCGCCATCATTCGCTACACAGCTCCTTTCGAAAAAATATCGCAGCGGTGGTGAGTCGTTGGCAACACTGCGTTCGATTTGACCGGTCCGAGATTTGAACTTCTGACCTCCCACTCCAGAGAGGAACGCGTTAGCGCTCGACCAACTGTTTTTTGTTTCTTCAAAACCGTGCGTATAACATATTGTTTCAAAGCCGTGCATAGTATTGATAACTCCGACCAAACTACCTTGACTTGATGCGTGTTATAACGTTATTCGTTTAGCTGCTTCTCTTTGTGTAAAAATATTGTTTGTTTTTTATTGAATTGGCTACAATTGTACTGTTCTGATTGAATTATTGCTCATTTTATTAAAATTGTATTTTGACACAAATAAAATTAATAACCAATCCGATTTTAAATTAAGTACCACAAATTAAAAAATTAGTTAACTTGAGGCTAAACTTTTATTTCTAATACCAATGTCTGAGTTTGCCAACGTAAATGTTCTTTGCAGAACAAAAATTCTTCGTATTCAAAATATTACAAGTCTCTCATCAAAATAACTAGAATATGATTCGAATGGTTGAGGCTGAACAAAGCACGTACTGTTAGACTTGCACCAGATTGTAGTGCTGGCAATTCGATTTCAATTTTTTGCTGTGATACGACGTGTCAGTTCAAACTTAAATTTCAGGTGTTTTTATCTATTCGCTAGTTCAATCTTATCAGTTGGGTATAGGAGCCCTTCTTTTTTTGGTCTCACGTACTTGCTTAGACTTGTTGTTTCGAAGCAGTACAAACCCTGTTTTGACCACCAGATGGAGCTTTTTACCTTGCATAATTTTACATGAAGTACCACAAATAAAGATTTTCTAGCTTCAATATAGTAGCATTTATCATATTTTAGTGCACTAAGTTACGCATTATCGCAAAAATGTAGCTGTAGCTTTCTTTCATTAAAGTAGAGTACGCTTGGCGTTTTAAGCTTAAATTTATCAACAATAAGTTTTGCGTAGTCAAAAATTACGTATATTTCCAAACAGCAAATCAACAGCAGCCTTACACACCCTCTAAACCCACCAATCAGGTTAAAGTAACCGATACAAATCCCTGAAAATTTGCACAGTGGTAAAATGATTTTGGATTGCGTAAAAGACTGTCACTTTTCATGAAGAAAATATGGGTTATGCTTGTAATCGCTGCGCAAAGAAATATACAGAAAGATCAAACTTGCTACGTCGTAAACGAATCGCTCATTTAGGAAACAGATATGTCAGTGAAACTTGTGGCAAACATTTTACAAGAAAGTTCAAGCTTACAAGTCACAAATATGTTACAGAAAAAGGTCAAATGGAACAAAAACAGCTAAAAAAAAGAAACGGAACCGCTTCCAAAACAAAGAAGACAAATACACTGAGTCTATTCAATCCAAAGCTGTTGTGGAACGAGAAATAGATAGTGGTTTGGAGTTGACAAAAGAAGACACTTTAAAACAATTTGAAGATTCAGAAAACGAGACCCCAGCTAACGATAGAGTTTGAATGAGTTTAAACATACCTCCAAAGAACAGATGCTACAGATGAGGAAACACTTGCTAGGGATGATGAAGCAGACTTTTTTCAGAGTTTTGGAAGCATGGCTGATCATCGCTGGAAGAGCGTAAAAGGTTTTTCGAAGCAAGGGTGTGTGCAAGATATCTTTGTTTTACATTAACGATGACCTTCTTTCTCCAAAAAACAACTTTTTGGATACAAGCAAACGCGTTGATTTAAAATAAACTTTAGCTTTGGGTTTATTCTATGCAATCGTACCGATGGTAATTTTCGATATTGGCATGCGTCTAATGGTGTAGACCGTATTTTAGATCAACCCCTACTTATCAGTAATTTTTCGGATTTTGAAATGTTTTTGAACAAAGTGTTTGAGCAGGATATGCTTGAAAAAACATGTCTTTCTCGACCAAACAGTTCATTGGTTGTTGAAGTTGTTTCCAATATTACTTTTTTTTTTATAAATAAGCTAAAAGAACATTCAATTGGTTGCGGGATAAATTTACCTTATTTTACAGGATTAAATGCATTACTAAAAAATTACAAGAATGGAAAATTGTATTCAGATAATTTGCGTTTATTTCGGTGTCTTGCTCCTCATACTGATTGCACTTTACAAAATTTAGAATCTAAAACCAAAGAATTGTTTTTATGTTATTGCAAATTTGCTCTTGTTGACCCTAGCACTTTTCAAGGCATTACTTTGTATGATTTAATCTAAATTGAAAACTGTTTTTCACTCAATGTTAATGTTTATGCGTTGGAATGGAACAAGCAGTGGCCAGGATTCTTCGGCAGAGTCGACATCTTTTTTCCAGCACAATAAACCTCAATCTTTATGAAAACCGTTTTAGCTACATAAAAAGTATCCAGATGTACACTGGGTGTTATCCAGATATTTATAGCAGAGAATATATCGGTACAAGTTCTGTTGCGCCATGCTCGTTCCATATTCGAAGAGTTTTGAAAAAGTAACAAAGATTAACAAAAGGTAGTGATTCACAGCTAAACCTTAGATAGGTTAGCTCATGTAAACAGCTGTTTTTTACGATTTCGCCACGGCGCCGAAAATTCAGCTACCGGAAACGTTTCAAGTTACACAAAGCTTATTCCCAAACGTACAAAATAGACTTCATAGCATAAACTAGATAATCTTTTTAGATTCAGAAACTACCAGGTGCTCGGGTTATTCACTTTTAACTGGCTACTACTTTGAACTTGAAGCCAGGCAAACCACCTGCGGTGGTTCAGTACTCAGTCAAGACACTCTTCAGGTCAACACTAAGTTTCAGGTTCGTTTCTCAGATTAATTATTCGCTTTTAACCAGTTAGTAAATAATACTTTGGACTTGAAGCGAGGCAAACCACCTGCGGCGGTTTGACTCTCAGGCAAGACACTAAGGTTCTTTACACTTGAAGCCAGGCAAACCACCTGAGGTGGTTCGGGTCTCAGGTCAAGACTAAGTTTCGACTCTTACAACTAGTTAGATTAGACTAAACTTAGGGTTAAGAGTACTGCAATCCCGCATTTAGACAATGCTGTTCTTAATCCCGCGTTTCGAAAATCCCGCATTTGGATAACCCCGCATCCCGCAAACCCCGCATCCCGTAATCTATTATCCAATCCCGCAATCTATAATCATCTATAATCAATACTACCCGAAAAAATGCAATCGTTTTCAAAAGCACATGAACGCAGTCAAGCGTGGAATTTAAAGAAAGGACCAAGGGAGAATAGCCTGACTGCGCCTTTACGAATGATTGACTGCAGATGCCCACAGTCAAAGTGCAGTCAACACTGCGGCTCAAATTTTAAAACTACTTTGTACTTTTATCAAATAATAAGTACTTAAGTAGCGTTACTTCAGGCTAAAAGTACTTAAGTAAAAGTAGTTTAAAAAAAACTACTCAAAAAAGTACTCGTTACCAAAAAACTACTCAAGTAATCTACTCAAGTAAAAGTATTTCGTTACTTTACACCACTGCTTATTTTTCAGACTGCAAAGTACGAAATAATCATTATTTGTTGTGTGATATAGATTTAGTTATATTTACGGCAGTTACGCATTGGATTTTAATGTGCGAAGTGTAGGCTACAAAACGCATTGCACAATGCATAAGGATCACCGAAGGGTGTTTTCTAGTTAGTAGGTATGCCTTTTGCTTGCATGTATCAATTTAATTTAAATAATATAGCCACAAGCTTATCGGGCATATACGAAAACAGTCGTAAATTATTTACAACTATTTTATTTATTAAAATCGATTTCACCCCAGCGGGGCATCATCAGTTAGATCTTATTCAAATAGAATAAGATCTAACTGATTCTATTTGAATAATTTGAAGATCTAACAGATTCTATTTGAATAAGATCTAACTGATGATGCCCTGCTGGGGTGAAATCGATTTTAATAAATAAAATAGTAGTATATAATTTACGACTGATTTCATATATGCCGGATAAGCTTGTGGCTATATTATTTTACTGATCCCTAAACGCGAAGTCGTCGGAATTTCTTCTTTCTTCTCCTGTGTGTGATTTTCATCCAAAACATGGCCTCAAACAAATTAATTTAAATGTTCGATGTAGTCGTTGTGTGTTTTTTCTTACTTAGGTTTACACAATCACATGTAGTCCACCACAACTAGGTGGAGCCGTTAACTGCCTCTTTACTGTTGACGTGGCCACGTTAACATAGTAAATGCTAGGCTTTTAAAACTATTTTGGTACCGGTATGCTTGATAAGAGAGTAATCGTAAGCCAACCGATAGCAAAAATGATGCTTTAATTGCGTTTACTAATACGTCATTGCGCCAGTATTAACAATGTGTTGTAGCCAAAGCGCAGCTACTAATGAAAAAATAATGCAGCAACCTTATCGTTGCTTTGCAATAGAGCAGGAAAGGCGTCGCTTGGGAAACTACACCTATGTTTGTTAAAACATTAAAAACAAGCAAGCTTTTGATTGTTTACCTGTCTTTTCCTTGCAGTTAATTCTTTAAAATTTTTTACGACTATCACTTTGAGGTGAGGTTGTTTTCAGGAAAACGAAGTCGCTAGTCCAGGCAGTTTCTTCATGCAAACACTATCATATATTAACAAAATATACATTACGATTTCGTATTTTTGTTTGCAGAAGCTGTGTTGAAGAATCCTCACACTAAGGGTTCTGATGAAAATGCTGTAGAAAAAGAAGCGAGCACTTGGATGTGGAACTGGCGGGACCAATGTGTTAGAAGAAAAAAAACTGGCAATATTCAAAGTCTCACCGATGAAGAAGCATGCAATCAATCAATCAATTTCAATTTATTTACCAAGTGACAGCAAAACAGTCACTTGGCAAGGAGACAGCGAAAAAACCTATGCAGTTATCACGTCTGCTGCCGCCTCACCACGCAAGCACGAATTTGCACTGCACAAAGGAAAAAATAGCCCAGTTCACCACTCAACAAAAAGCACAGTAAAAGGCAAATAAAACATAGCAAATATTCAGGCATTCACACTTCCAGACCATCACCGTTCAGTATAACTAGCGGTGACATTGATGTTTTACTCTCCCAATTCCATTACCCAAACTATTAGGTTTTCATTCAGAGCACTGGCCCATTCTTAATGTGATTAATCACTATCTGACCATTGTTCATTTCATACTGATGTTAAACCAGACCCGGCGCCGCGGGGGGGCAATATAAAATTTTGCTTTGTTGTCATATTATATCAATATTTCTCAGTTAAGTGCACTCAAAACCCATCCCATTTGATCCTATAATTCAGTTTTGCACAGCCGCAACAAAATCGCCTTACTACTCTTCAACTGTTGACTGTACTTGTTTTGTCTTTATTCGGTTATATTCCAACATTTATAGGTATCAGCTGATTTTCTTGTAAGTTTATAGCTTATGCTTATAGACATCACTATCATCCTTACCCCATTTCTTGAAAAACAGTGAAATGTTTACTTGTATTTTGACAATAATTCAGATTTGTAGGCCTATGTCTTTTTAAAGCTTTGATAGCTGTAATGTTTTAATTTGTCTATTATTTTGTTCCAGATTTTTACCCCTGTTACTAGTAATGATTTTTGTCTCAATTTTATTCTGGTTCTTGGAACAACATAATGTTTTTTTCTTCTCTGTCTTGTGTCATGTGCGTGGTAATAATTTAAAATTTTAATTATTTTAAAGTGTCCCTGTTCAAATGATGTGATCAATTTAGTGTGGATTCTATACATGATTTTAGCCATTTCAAGCGTGTAGATGTCACTAATTTTAAGGCATTTTGACTGCCTAAACAATAGATTAGTATGATCTCTACATTCGCCACAATAGATTATTCTAATGTAGCGTTTTTGGAGTGCCGTTAATGGTTGTGCTAAATTGGATGCATTTCCACTTGCTTGGCTGTTTGTAAACTGTTGTACAAAGCCCAACCGAATGTAAGATTGCGGAAATAACCAGAGATTGGTTTAAGTATCCCCGCGATCGTGATGATGGAAGAAAAAAAACGGGAAAATATGACGTCGCAAAAGAAGACTTAGGCGTGGGGAAATTAATCTTACTGTTTTGTTTAGTTTGAATTCTTCATATGGTGCTTTTTCTGTCATAAACTTTGGCTTTTCTCTAGTCGCAGTGCCCTTTTAATAGTTAGATTATTGGCCATCCACTCATCAACGATTTTGTGCGATGACTAATAATTGTTAAGCGTATTATCCAAGGATGCAACCACGTGACAGCGAGCGGATTGAATCCAAATCGTGTGATCAGTGTCGGCTTTTACCCTCTCGGCCTCAATGTCGACTCGTTAAAGTTTGGGAAAAGTTGGCGCGAGAGCTGACTCCCATCTAAATGCTCCTGGCTGGTACTGTAACAACTTTTGATTAACAAAGTAAGATTCCATTAATTCACTAGTCAATTTCGTTCAAACGCACATATTTGCGAATACAGAGTTTATGTTGCAATAGAAAACACAAACTAGCAAGTAATTTTGGTAGATGACTACGCACACACTTATCACAACAGTGCACAATACGTACATCTGCTCTGCTCAGTTGTAAAATCCTATGGACTCGGAAAACTGTGCAAAGTGTAAAGATTTTATCTTTGCCTCGTTTGTCCTAACGACGACGAAATTTCGTAGAAAGAAACTAATCTGTGCTCGCGCACCGACAGATAAAAGCAAGATAGAAAACTATTCGTTTTGGAAATCTAAATCACTCAAACGAGGCAAATACGGAGCAACGCTGATACATCACAAAAACAAGTAGGAATTTGGTTGACTCGGATACATCATCTCATAAATAATTTTGCCAGTTTCTTCACCGATCATGGCCAGTTTCTTCACACCGCACCATAATCCCCAACTTTTTTTTTTCAGTACCGTCATTTTCCAGTTAGGACATTCGGCGCGAAAGTATACCAGTTGTCCTTTTTTCAGAAACTTTGGCATTCTTAAAACATCTTGATATTCAGCATTTGGAAATTTGTTTCTGTTTGTCCCTAACACCATAATAATGAATGCAGAAAAAATTCCTAAAGGTCGTGGGCTTTTGTACAAATGCGGGGATAACTTATATGGGATTTACAAGAGGAAAAGGAATGGAACAAAGTACCTAAAATGCGTCAATAAACAGTGTTCTGATTGCCCAGGTACAGCAAAAATGGAGCTGGGGCAGCAGCTAATTTTACTGGTAAGTAACTAAACACGAACGGAGGTCTTAATAGTAGCCTAATTATTACTGGTAAGCTATTTTGACTACGCATGTACTTACTACAACAGTTCACAATATAACGTAGAAACATCTGCTCTGCTCAGTTGTAAAATCCAATAGACTCGGAAAACTGTACAAACTGTAAAGATTCCATCTCTGCCTCTTTTGTTCTAATAAAAAATGCACCATACGAAGAATCCAATTTATGCAAAACAGTATTCTTCTTTCGCGACGTCATATTTTCCCGTTTTGTTTCTTCTCCCATCACGATCGCGGGTATGCTAAAACTGGTAAGCTATTTTGAATAATCAATACATTCATTCTAGTCCTATTGGTAGGTCCTTTCTTATTTGCAAATGTTGAAAAAATAAGTAACCTACCATCGGTATTACGCTGCCACCAGCCTACCAGCACTAACTGACAGTGATCCTAGCAAGTGCGTTTTAAAAGCATTATGTGTTTACAAACAAATATTTTAAAAAACAGTTCTTTTTCGACAAGTTTTCAACAAAAGTTTTAAAAAGAAACGTTTAAATGCGCTGGAACCTTTCTTTCTTCTTTCGATAATGCCTTCCTTTCACCAACTTTTCGAGTAGAATTGTATCGAAATCTTTTACGTGAAGCCATCGCTTTTACGGCATGTTTTGCGCTAATGTCCACTAAACAGGAAGGCTTGTATCAGGAAGTACTCAACTCAATAAAAGGATAAGCCCCGCGTTTTTCCCCAAACACAATTATGACGGACTTTGAAGGTGCCCTAAGGAATTCTCTCAATCAGGCTTTTAATACATCTTCAATTCTTGGATGCTGGTTTCATTTTACTCAGGCGGTAAGAAGAAAGATGCAGTCATTAGGATTGGCAAATGTGATCGAGGACGAAGAAGGGGCACATTACCTTATCAAAAAAGTAATGTGCCTACCTCTTTTACCAGCGGAGAGCATACCGGATGGACTTACCCAAATAATGGAAGAAAACGAGAGTCTGGCATTATATCCTATCTTCGGCTACATAAACCCGGTTTTGGCTACGCCAAATCGGAGCGGAACAACTTTCATTATACAACAGACCGTTCAGAACCAACAACGCCATTGAGAGTTTCCACAGTAGGCCAAACGCATCATGGATGGGAGTGCACCCCAACATCTACATATTTGTGCAGAAATTGATTCAAATAGCTAACGAAGTGAAGATGGACTGCCACCGATTGGCCAGAGGTCTGGCCATAGCAAGGAAGAAAAAGACAAAATATGTGCTGCACTACCGCCAATTGCAGTTATGCCAGGGTCGCCTCGACGCTGGTGTTTACAGCATTGCAGAGATTCTAAATGCTGCCAAATACCACATCGGGCGATTCATTCCTTCGGGGCCTCTGCGATCGGTTGGCAGCCAAAACGACAAAGACAGTTCCAGCGAAGTCATCGATGATATTCAGGAAGAGCAATTGCATGAAGAAGATGATGAAGGACCGGAAAGGGACGGAAATGTTGACGAAGACGGTGAAGGATCGGAGAACGAAGAAAGAATCGAGGTTGAGGTGATAGAAGATGAGAGTGAAGTGTGTGTGGTGTGCCTGGTACAACGCAAAGATGGCCTCGCCCTTGTGCCATGTGGTCACCAACAATTTTGTAGAAGGTGTATAGAAGCTCTTTACTGCGAAGATGACGGCGGGCACTGCCCAATTTGCAAAAGTGACATCACACAAACATTAAGACTATCTTAAACATTAAAATTTGAGTCAATCGCATTAGTTTAGCGTCGACTCCTACTTGGCCCAGCCACTGCAGAGATATTCTATTTCAAACAAGACGTAGGGGTCTCCCCAACTATAATTGCAATTGATAATCTTGACTTTTTAATGCAGTAGTCTAGGGCACAGAGAAACCTTAGTATGATTGCAAAGTAGCTTTTGGATGGGACAGCCTTAGGATAAGCTCTTACGTTTTGTTTGAAATAGAATATTTATGCAGTGGCTTGGCTGAAAAGGATGGATTCTCAAAACATCACAATTAAATTATTGTTAACATAAGTAAGTTTGCAATGTCGTCATTTCCTGTGCACTGTTGTACTAGCAACATCAAAAAAAGATGACCAATTACACGAATTTTTTTTTTTCCTTTCTTTGATCAAGCAACTACACGATGTGTTTGTACTTTCATAAGCTAATTCTGTTTCTGGGTCATTCCACCTCAGATCACCCTAAATTTTATAAATTTTTTTAACCAAAAATCTCCGATTTGCATGAAATTTGGCTTGCTTGTAGAGTTTATGTAAAAATGCCAATATCTTCAATTTTATTGAAATCGGAGCTGTAGTTTTGGAGATACGCCCCTTCAAAAATTTTATTTTTTTGCGAAAAAAGGGGGTACCCGCCATATTTCAAATCGCAATATCTCCGCAACCACTTGGGTGATTTGAACAAATTTGATGTCATTTTGAAGGAAATCGCCTAAGCATTCCATTTTTGTTAAAAATTTTTCAAAATATGCATGTTTAGGGGCAATGACCTTTTGACCTTTACTTTGACCCCGAATTTGACCTTGTGAATCACGTGACCCATTATTTTTTAAAAGTGGAAAAAAATCTCTGTCATCCTCCTAATAACATATAAAAATTTCAGAGAGGTAATTTTTGTAGTTTTAAAACAGTCTGCATTCAAGTTTGGGCCATTTTGCAAAATTTGGGTAACTTGCAAAAAAAAATTTATTACTCTATCGCAATGAAATTGATCATACAATGATTTGCATTGGTTACACTTTTATTAACATGGAAACATGTGTGCAATGTGCATTGAAATGAAAATAATATCAGTAATTAGTTCACAGCTGAAGTTAACAAAGCACTTACGCCAATGATTCGCTAACTTTGTCTCCGTGACCTCAGTTTTCTTGAAAATTAAATTTCACCCACCTGTGACCACTAAAAAATAGGCGCGTACAAAAATATGCACATATCCAGAAATATCGAATTTGCATCGGCTAGTAGTATTAGGCTGGAGTCTGAAATAGGTCAGAAACCACTGATCTCAAAAAAACAAGTTTCTGGCTCGCTAAACCCAGCTTTATAACACTATACAGTGAGACGCGAAATCTCACTTTGTTAGTGATGTAACAATGCTGATTGTCATAAACTAGATGTGCTTCAATTTCAAAGCAAAATCTAGTACGTACCATGTTATATATCAATCCTTTCTTCATTGTTTCCTTATAAAAGTAATTTGTTTAGGATATTTAATGTGTGACGACATTTACATGAAACCTACAAAACCTGTGTGAAAATAAATGTTAATCAATTTTTTTTTTGAAAAGTTAGCGACCCAAATAACTTTTTTCAACATCACCTGGAGTTGCGACCTGCAGTTTTGGAACCATTACATTAACCTGTGCAGTTTACTAATAAGTGTTGTTATAATGACTAGGACAAGTTTTTATTTTAACCCCTAAAAAATGAAATGAAAAATGCAAAGATGACTATTCCACATGTTTGTTTTATTCTCCTTCATCAGAAACTTTCTTTAAAATTATCACATCCAATATTAAATACGTTCAAAGAGATTAAAAGATAGCACTACATATACATAAATTTTGAGTATTTAGAAAGCTGTAAGAAGCTTTCAAGAAAAAGTCACTCAACAGCCAAGTGAAATCATATGCTACTTGATCAAGGAAATCTCAACGTGCCCAAAGCAAATAAGAACAGTGAATTTTAAGTATGTTTAAATTTTTGAAACAAAAAATGTGCAAAAGTACTTAAGTAATAGCAAAGCATTGAGTTTGCACAATACGTTAAACATTGAAAAAAATTAAAACCCTTAGTGGGGTTACTAACCCTTAGTGGGGTTACTTACCAATCCTTGGGCAATTTCCTTCAAAATGACACCAAATTTGTTCAAATCACCCAAGTGGTTGCGGAGATATTGCGATTTGAAATATGGCGGGTACCCCCTTTTTTCGCAAAAACCCCAATTTTTGAAGGGGCGTATCTCCAAAACTACAGCTCCGATTTCAATAAAATTGAAAATATTGGCATTTTCACATAAACTCTACAGGAAAACCAAATTTTATGCAAATCGGAGATTTTGAGATAAAGTGCATTGGGTGATCTGAGATGGAATGACCCTTCTACAAATTTAGCAATAGCAATAAAATATATTTTCTTATTTCTTGGGAGTACAAAAGCCTTACTATAGCCTACTTTACCTTGAAGAGCTGTTCCTCATACGCAACACTTGACGACCGTTTTTTTGAATGCTTCTGGCATTTTAAATTCTTTGCAATGTCCACTCACAGCTGCAAAAACAAGGTGCTCTTAGACAACAACATAAGCTAATCTTGGAAAATTAAAAATTTTTAGCAATTGTAGCAAATGCTCCAATGAAGGTATGTGCACAATATGAGATTTTAGACTTTCTCAATTGTTTTTTTAATGGATTTGAAGTGTTAAATATGTTCTTTTTCTGTCAAAAATGTATTTTGGTGTTGTAATGCCAAAGTTTACAATCTACAACATAAGGCCACAGACAAGTGTGCACAGGAAATAAGTGGCTCCAATGTAAGAGTCAAGAGACAAGTACAAAGAGACATACTCCTCCCTGCCATACGTGCTAACACTTTCATGCTTTGAAAAAGTATTGACAGAACTAAATTATTATCAGAAATATGCTATAATCAAAAATTATGATCAAGATGCAAAACTTTTTCTTGCAACAAACATCGATACAACTGAATAATGCAAAACCTTTTTTATATTGTATGTTCTTTAATATGTGATTTGCAAATTTTGTTACATTACTACAAACTTTTAAGATCGTTTTAGAGGCGGTACTGCAATCTGTTTCAGTTAATTGCAAAATGTGTTATTGATAGTAATTTAATTGTAATGTTTGGACATTGGCAGGCCAAGGTTCTAATGTTTGATTGTTTTATGTGCTTCTGGCCTAAAGGCTACCAGCGCAGAAGCCTATGGAAAAGCCACCAAAAAAAAAATCTGTTATGTTGTTTGATGTGATTTCTACGCAGCCATTATATATGTGATCTCTTTACGCATTACATTTTCAAATTTTCCACCTTTATATATACAGTATATATCGTCTTAACTGACTGCTTATGGCTGATGCTAATCTCTGTAAGTACTTGCGTTAATTACATTATTCTGCCCTATAGATAGTACTTGCATTAGTTAGCTACTGATTTTTTGTGTACTTGATTTTAATTTTTGGGTGGTTGTTAATTAGAGCTTATCTTAGGCACATATTTTTGAGGTATACAACTGGTGTGCCTTGTTGTAATTTGGAAAATATGGTAGCATCAATACTACTGTTTATTTTAAGCTATATATGAATGATAATTATGTAATTATCTCCAGACAAGCCTGAAGCGCTTAAGTTAATAAAATCAATCAAAAATCGAACACTGTTTTTTTTTGGAATACTAACCTTTAAAAAAGTCCAATACAGTCACTTATTTTTAATAGTTTAGTGTTTATTGTTGAAGTTTATATTGTTATTTGTCAAAAGATATTAGTTACCAAAGTATATTACCGTTATGACAAACAGCTAGATTGTGTTCAAATTCATAACAATTTCATACATACAACAGGATAAAATCCAAATTAACAATTTTATTTACTCTACTAGTAAGATAACTTAGGAAGAAAAAACTACAATAGCTTACTTGGAAATGCTCTTGCAGATCTACAACACATGGATGCAAAGAAATAAGGATGGCTGTAGACTAAAACCTGAGATTTGTGGTTGGAATAACGCTGCTCTGTACTTCTAGGACTGCATTATCATAAGTTATTATCTATAGACTTACTGACCTATGATGTAAATTAGCAAGATGCTACAGTTTTTCCTGCAACAGAAATTTTATAAAGAATATATCATGATAAGCAACAGAAATTTGATATTACAAAAGTTTTTTTTATTGCAGATTAGGCATTATTGGCAACCTATTTTTGTAAAAGAAATTGCTTACTGTAAAGGTGCATTTATATTAGATGTGAGGCAACCAGAGGTGGACAAAGTAGTCGAAAAATCTACTTAAGTAGAAGTATTGTTACTTACTCAAAAATGCCTTTCAAGTAAAAGTAGAAGTATGGCGAAGCATTTCCACTTAAGTAAAAGTAGGAAAGTAGTCAAAATTAATTCCACTGAAGTAATGAAAGTAGAAAGTAATTTCGAATTTCACGTGTTTGTTTATTCTTCGAAGGTTTGTTGTTGTGACGCTTACGATCAGTGTTCAAGCAAAGCCATACTTACGGTAGCATACCAAAAAATCAAAGTTTTATTATTCTCTTGAAATTACACCGAAGCGTGTTACGAATACGATTTAGTAGGGACTCTGGGCTCATCTCCGCGCCTGGACACAGCTTGAGAAGAAATGTCGCAGCGATGGCGAGTCGTTAGCAACACTGTCCGTTAACCGGCTAGGGAAGTGAACCCCAGACGGGCCGCAGCAAACGCAACGCCGTTAACCGCTAATCTTTTTCGTATGAACCAGGAGTAATGCGCATGTCTAGTTTGTCTACTGTACCATGCAAATCAGGGTTCGGTATGCTTTTTTTTTTTTTTTTAGTGAGACTGAGTCAACACCTGGTATTTGATGCAACGCAAAAACACACTACCCTAGATGACCTGTAAATGAATCGGCGTAACTATTCAATAAGTTTCGTAGTACTGTACAGTAAAACAAACTCGATACGTACTTATTGTACACGTTGTGAGGTGGAATAATGTTTACTTCGTTATTGTACACGTTGTGAGGTGGAATAATGGCTAGGTGTTTACTTCTACTTTACATAAAAGTCATTACTACTCAAGTAGCGTTACTTCGAGAGGATTTTACTTGAAGTAAAAGTAGAAGTATCAGAAATGAAAAATACTTAAGTAAGTCGCTCGTTACCGAAAATACTACTTACTGTAAGTAGTCTATTTAAGTAAAACTACTTCGTTACTGACCACCTCTGGAGGCAACATGAAGCAAAGGTAGCCAACCTTTGTGAGTAGTCAGTTACGCCCCTTGATCAAAATAGGCCAACCACTCAACAACCGCTTGGGAAGTTGGCAACCTTTCAAAAGTTCTTAATGATGTCAAATTTTGGTTGCTTTGCGTTGCTTCGTGTCCACTGTCCAAACGCACCTTGACCCAATCCTTAAAATAATCTCAACCCAAACAACTAATTATCACTGAAAAATGCCTTGTATGTGTCTAAGAACGTACACAAATATATCCACTGCGGTTATTAACCAATGCGATGTAATATACACATTTAGCCAAATAAAACACTTCTTTTTAGAAGTTTATAAAGATTTGTTTTCAAACATTTAGAGAAAACTGAACAAAATTATTAAATTATGGCGATCAATTTCTATGAAGAGAAAAAGTAGAAAAAAGTTGGCGTAATAGCTAACGAAAACTTTTACATGGAAAGAGAGTAGATCTATGTCACCGTTTCTGTTGACATAAACAAAAACTCATGCCAGAGGTGGAGTCGAGGACACAAGGCTCGAGGCCAAGGACACAAAAAAAATCCGAGGCCAAGGCCCAGGCCAAGGACAGCCTTTCCGAGGACAGAACCTCTCGAGGCCAAGGACAGGAATGCTCGAGGCCAAGGCCAAGGACCAAGGACACAGGCACAAGTGTTCTCCAAAAAAGAGTCTTCAAAAATTTTTTTCAGGCGATCTCCAATTCATTGGCGTACCCAGAATTTTTGATTGGGGAGGCCTAAACCACAAATAACATGAAATGATGTCATCAAAATTTTTCAAAGAGGAAGTTTTTGTGGGACAAAGATATCGTAGGATGGAAGATCTGAAATCGCTGCCTCTTGGCACGTAACCAGGATTTTGCAGAGAGGGCTTAAACTTATAGTTCAAAAACGCAAATATTTAACTTTGTAAAGGTGTTGAGAAAGCTAGTGTAACTCAAAGGTATCACAGACGGGGGATCTGGGGCGGGGCCCCCAGCCGCCGGAGGCTTTGGGAGTCTGGGAGCGAAGCCCCCAGCCGTTGGGCGATTTTTTGTAATTTTTTAGAAAAAAAAGCTATTTTAATGCCATTGAATCACATTTCGCAAGTGTTCAGAGCCATTTGAAAGCACTAGATTTTTGACATTTGAAATCCAATTGAAAAAATTAGATTGTTTAATCCCTCTTTTACTTGCAATTTAAGTCCAAAACACGTTTAACATCTAGCATTTTGGAGTAAAATTTAATTGTAAGTGATCTGGTCCAGGTAGGGGAAAGTAAGGTGCATTGTCTCTTGCAACATTTTAGCAGTAAATAATAATCCACTCGAAGATTTTCCTTAGAGATTTTTGTTTTGTCATGACAATAACCAGTTATAGGAGTACACGTTCGGCCAGGGGGCCCAGGCCCCCTCAATTGAAGTTCAATAATTCGTTCAATCAGCATTTTCAATGGCTAATTTTTTTAAAAAGTATTTCGTGCATAAAAACCGGCGAGGTTGGAGTTGAATTACTGAATTGTTATTGAAAAATGGTAAAATAGATAGTTACGTCAACTAACCATGTTATTGCCGGGCCGGTTTACTTCGCGCTAGGCCCCTGGCACTTTGGAGATTTTCGCAACATGTTTTTGCCAAATATAGGTGAAGACCAAAAAAAGTCTTATGATTTCAGCTTGGGGCCCCTAGCTGGTACTCAGGCGCGTAGCCAGGAATTCCCAATGGGGGGGCTGTTTTGGGGGTCTGGAGGCGAGCCTCCAGCGCTCGAAAATTTTGCATTTTTTTGCAAAATGAACTTAATTTTTTAGCTATTTTAATAAAAAATAATGCTTATAAAACGTGGCATAGAAATTGGCAGCCCAACGTGATTCAACTGATTGCATTAATGGGCTATATGGGAAGTGGCTAATGATAACATTGCAGTTCTCTTGTTTACTTGCTGGTAAATCATAAAATTCTATTATTCAATAAAACTCACACGAGGTAATCTATTTCGTCTATATTTTGTAAAGAAAAATAATTGGGGGGGCTAATGGAAAGATATTTGAGAGAAGTGACTGGTAATTAACTAACACTGAATAGCCCCCTCCTCCCCTTATTCCTGATTTTATGATATATTTGTTGATAAAACCTATGTTTGGCGTTTTTACATTAGCGATCAAATTTGATTGTTTATTTTCGGGCATTTTTTCAAAGTTCTTATTGATTTGTGACTTTAATTTTTGACAATTAACCCCCCATGAATATATGTTTCAAATGATGCTTTAAATCACTTTTTAGTCAATTCCAGCAGAAAAAAGTCTCAAAAGAGCTAAAAACGTGGTATTTTTCTTATTCTGCGTTTTGGTTGACAGGCCAATGGGGGGGGCTATAGCCCCCGCCTCTCCCATGGCTACGCTATTGCTGGTACTGCGTCATATTATGGTAAATCCGGTCCTGATTAATGCATTACGTTCACCAAAAGGCTAGATGTGGGCCTGAGATAGCAACTTTTAGGACAAAAACTCTCCGTTTTCTTCCGGGTTATACGTTTAAATTGGCTGGCAAACATTGAACTGAGGGGGACCCGGGGCCCCTGGTCTAAAATATTGTTGTTAATTATACTGTTGATAGCGAAAAATGCTAAAAAGAAACTGAAACTGAAGAAACTATAGGCTTTTTTTCACATTTTTGTCACTGGTGAAATTTCAATTGGGCAGGGGGCGGACCCCCTGCCCCCTACCCTTGACTACGCCTATGCTCCTAGTGAGGAAAACAAAACAGGTGTTCGCAGATTTTTCGCGAGGTTTCTGGCGTTTTCCAACGAAATTTCAACGGTTCAAAAAATAGTGCTGTCCTCGAGCCGAGGACAGGGCAATTTTCGAGGACTTGAGGCTTCGAGGCCAAGGCCAAGGACTTGAAAATGTGTTCTCGAGGACGTCCTCGAGGCTAAGGACGTCCTCGAGGACTCCACCTCTGACTCATGCAGTAACATAATTGAAAAAAACACTTGTGAGGGTAAAAAAAAACAAAAAAACACAGGAATATAAATTATATTCCAATCAGGTTGTGCTACTAGTAATACGCTAGACAATGAAGATAATAAACTGCTACAATATATACTACAGTTCACAGTAGTTAGCCGCAGGTCAGTTTTAAAGGCGGTGAATCATCCAGCCAATTCCGGTGGTTTACAATAGCTAAAATTGAACTATAATTTTTGATATTTTTTGTTTTGATTTTGGGGCTGCTTTTGCAACAAATACAAAAAGATGTCCCCCCGAAAAAAGTTTTTGGAAACTCTGAGTTTTGATCTTTCCGCCAAAACCACAGTTCTCTAAACTATTAGGCCAACTGTAATCTTATTAAACTATTAGGCCTAACTATCTCTAGACTATTAGGCCTAATAGTTTAGAGATAGTTAGGCCTAATTAGGCTTAAGCTATTTAGAAATAAACTATCTCTAAACTATTAGGCCTACCACAGTTCTCTACACCATTATGCCTATTGTGGTTTTGGCGGAAAGATTAAAACTCAGAGTTTCCAAAAACTTTTCTCGGGGGGACATCTTTTTGTATTTGTTGAATATCTTTGCAACCGCAGTCCCAAAATTAAAACAAAAAATATCAAAAATTATAGTTCAGTTTTAGCTATTGTAAACCACTGGAATTGGCTGGATGATTCACCGCCTTTGAAAGAAAAACACATTGAAGCCCAACATAACAGGTGCAATGATTTCTATGCAGCTACCGGTACTTTACCGATCAGTGGTCGAGTGGATAGAGCGTCTGCTACTGAAGCGGTAGACACGGGTTCGATTCCCGGTCGAGTCAAACCAAAGACTATAAAAATTGGTATTCACAGCTTCCCTGCTTGACGTTCAGCAATTTAAGGGACAGTGTGAAGCCTCCATCGTGTGTGGTAGACAGATGGGCAGGTGGCAGCTTGACTCGAAGACCGAAAGGTCATTTCGCTGTCTCCTGGCCAAGGCAACTTGGTGAATAAAATGTAATTACAATTACAATTCCGAAACATAAAGAGGTAAACCATTTGAAACAGTAAATGAAGTATGGGAAAAATTTGATTCACATTTGTTGTAGGCTACTTCAATTGATAAATTTTTCCTACAAAATGCAAATCACAGTTACAAGGAAAACCATAAGTAGCAAGTGGTTTATGCTGGGCACTGTTGAAGGCAACTAAGACAACAATGCCTAACCAACTTAAAAATTAACAAAGCAATTTTAAAGTTAATACTATACATACGGTATTTCAGATTTTATAGGTAAAAAGAGCAGCTTCTTCAAAAAGCCACCAAGCAGAAATAAACATCATTAACAAAGGCATGAAACAATTACAATCTTACTTCCCTTGACAATGACAATACCTATCTTCAGATCTTCAACCTTGAGTGGCAAAGGTGAAGCTAAACATCCCTTGCCACTGCAATGCTGACTTATCAGTTCTAAGAGATGATAATGCTATGATTAGGTTAAGCCTATATATTCAATTACCCTATCTAGTAGCCTATCTATTACAGATTAAAATCTTTAAACACTAACTGCTGAATATCATTAACTTATTATAGCCTAGGCTGTTAGGTTAAGTCTCCTAGCCAGTAACTGTAGTAAACAGAGGTGGACAAAGTAGTCGAAAAATCTACTTAAGTAGAAGTATTGTTACTTACTCAAAAATGCCTTTCAAGTAAAAGTAGAAGTATGGCGAAGCATTTCCACTTAAGTAAAAGTAGGAAAGTAGTCAAAATTAATTCCACTGAAGTAATGAAAGTAGAAAGTAATTTCGAATTTCACGTGTTTGTTTATTCTTCGAAGGTTTGCTGTTGTGACGCTTACGATCAGTGTTCAAGCAAAGCCATACTTACGGTAGCATACCAAAAAATCAAAGTTTTATTATTCTCTTGAAATTACACCGAAGCGTGTTACGAATACGATTTAGTAGGGACTCTGGGCTCATCTCCGCGCCTAGACAACACAGCTTGAGAAGAAATGTCGCAGCGATGGCGAGTCATTAGCAACACTGTCCGTTAACTGGCTAGGGAAGTGAACCCCAGACGGGCCGCAGCAAACGCAACGCCGTTAACCGCTAATCTTTTTCGTATGAACCAGGAGTAATGCGCATGTCTAGTTTGTCTACTGTACCATGCTAATCAGGGTTCGGTATGCTTTTTTTTTTTTTTTTAGTGAGACTGAGTCAACACCTGGTATTTGATGCAACGCAAAAACACACTACCCTAGATGACCTGTAAATGAATCGTCGTAACCAGTGGCGAATTTAGGGGGGGGGATGGGGGGGATGCATCCCCCCACCAGCCTAAAAGTTACGATTTTGGCCGAAAAATCAGCCTCTATTTTGAATAATTCGGCTCCATTTCGGGATGCACCCCCCCCACCGACCTAAACGTAACGAATCCGGCCGAAAAATCAGTCTCAATTTTTTGAAGACCTTTTTTTTTTTATGGAGACCACCTGATTTTGGGCGAAAACAACGTTTGAATTTCCGATTTCGGCCGAAAAATCACTCTCAACTTTGGTGACGACATCCGAATTTTTGAGGTTTTGGCTTCAAATCCCCCCCCACCAAAATTTTCTGGATCCGCCACTGGTCGTAACTATTCAATAAGTTTCGTAGTACTGTACAGTAAAACAAACTCGATACGTACTTATTGTACACGTTGTGAGGTGGAATAATATACACTACCTAACGGTCGAGTTCAACAATCCATTCAAACTTTTATTGGATTAAACCTGCTATGTACAATATGAAGTAAGCCAATCAGCAGGTCACCACAGATTCGTAACATCTAATTCGTACAAATCTTCAACCGGGTATACGATATTACCAATTGGTATGCGAAACGGTAATTATGGTACTCGGTATACAGAGGGTATACAAAACAAAACTGCGATCTCCAAAAAAAAAAAGAAAATGGTCTCCACTTACAGTCGGGCTAGATTCGGTCCAATTTCGCCCAAATCTAAGCATGAAAAATCGGATCTACAAAAAAAGTCTACACCGCTTACACGGGCTAGAATTTTTTGTGGAGTATACAAAGTTTTCGAAAATCGCAAAAGGTATACCACGTAAAAAAGGTTGAAGAGCACTGATCTAAACAATGCATTACTCTGCTCGGATGGCTAATTGTATAGCTCGCATGCCTCTAGAGCGGTAAATGACAGTCACGCAAATGACAGTAGGCTGCTAAGATAGTTTAAATACAGGCTAGTCTAAATCTTATAATTTATCAATGCTGGTACTACGGTAGTAGCCCAAACGCTTACTGGTATATACTGGCAGCTATAGGCCTAAGTGAAGGCTTTCAACTACCGGTATCTATCTGCAATACTTCTTTGGAAAACCTAACAAACAATAAAGTACACAATAATACTGCGCCCACCTAAAACAAAGAAATTCCAGAAAACCTTGCCAAACCTCAAAATTGCGGCTCATTACCGGACAATAGACTGTAATCACAGCGTACCAGACTTCTGTTTCGCGTCCTGTACGAACATGTTTTCGATAAGCAGAGTTGCCAGATATAATGAGACTAACAAAAAAACTTCAAATCGTGGTCATTGGTCAAATCATCATCAAAAAGGATTGGCTAGGTGTTTACTTCTACTTTACATAAAAGTCATTACTACTCAAGTAGCGTTACTTCAAGAGGATTTTACTTGAAGTAAAAGTAGAAGTACAGAAATGAAAAATACTTAAGTAAGTCGCTCGTTACCGAAAATACTACTTAAGTAGTCAACTTAAGTAGAACTACTTCGTTACTGACCACCTCTGGTAGTAAAGCTTGCCCTGAAGTGATCTAACTAAAGGACTATTAGCCAACCTGCCAACTACAATATACCTAGTACTAACTCATTTCTATATCTACGGCTTTTTGCATTTTTATATCTACACCATAAGTTGGCATGGCCTAGCCTCTACCGAACTTTTATTTAAGAAATTAGTCTCTATTCGCGAACTGATAATACAATATATGCTACATCAATTTTGTTGAGTACCTTTGCGTACATTCCATATACACAGTACAGGTGCTTTACAATTCTAATCCATAACATAGCATAGCCTATTTCTGTCCCAGCATTTTGGAATACACAGTTACAAGTCTGAAGTAATTAGTACCACACAACATTTTCTACAGCTCATTTCCAACAATAGCTGATCACCCTGCTTTGACATTGACTGCACTATCCCTATTCCATAGTTTACTAATACACTTTGCTACATACAGCTATATGACTGTACAGGTCTGAGTGAGCCTATTCTGCATTAAAAGCCTACTGAAAACTGAATGGCAACACTTAAGTACCGGCATTTTCCAGTACCGACATTTTCCAGTACCGTCATTTTTCAGTACTGGCATTTTCCAGTACCAGCATTTTCCAGTACGGTACCGGCATTTTCCAGTACCAACATTTACAGTACTGTCGTTTTCCAGTGCCAGCATTTTCCGGTACTGGCATTTTCCAGTACCGTCATCTTCCAGTACCATCAATTTCCAGTACCGGCATTTTCAGTACTGGCATTTTCCAACGACCCGTTTGCCAGGTCTCGGGATAGGCTAAAATTAGGTTCATAAGTTTTGTTGAAAAAAAGTTGATTTTCAAAGGTGAAAGTATGCGTGTAGGTTTGAAATAGCCTAGTTCAACGTGAAAATGGTCAATTTGCGGCTCTACGAGGAAAAACTTGCAAAAAAGAGGCCTTGGTCGATAGGCCCAAAAGTGAATTACAAATAGTTTGTTGTTATGTAGCATTTGGTTAGCCTATTCCAAGTAAAAAAATTTGAAAATTAAAACTGATGTATGGTGTGGCGATGCAGATCACAGTCCTGACCAGGGAGACTAGCTTAGGCCAAAACCAGTACCAATAGGCTTACCAGTATGGTACGGTAGGTCTACGTCTTGGTGGTACTCGTACCTAGGGTGTGAAATACCACGTTGTTAAAGTAAACTACTGGTAGTAATCTTAGCCTGATAACTGCTGTAGGCTAGTTTAGTTCAAAAGGTTTAACCTACTGGTGCACTTTGCAGGTGCAGTGATGCTGCATTATACTGGTAAAAGATACTGGTATTAAGCAAGCAACTTAATAGCCTAAGCTACTGTCAGAAAATATGCAAAGTTAAAAAATTAGTCTGCCGATAAAATCTAGGGTCTGATGTTTTATATCAACTAAATGGGAGTTTGCCAGCAAACCCAGTGAACAACCGACGCATAGCTAATGCTGTGACGCTCAAAAGTACTTTTTGTCTACCGTAAAATCAGCAATTATTCAAAAATATCTGATTATGGAACCTCCAGAAAAGTGGAGTCAAAATATTTGTCAGTTAAATATCTCCTGATATCATAAAACACTGGCACCCTAGCTTGAGCCATTCAAAAAATTGATTTTGGGGGGTCCATTTGGGGGGATCTCCGGAAGGTGGCACCCCAAACTATGTCAAAATATTTGTCTGTTAAATATCTACTGATATCAAAAAAAAGTAGCACCCTAGCTTGAGCCATTTAAAAAATTGATATTTTGGGGCCCCATTTTGGGGGAGTTCCCGATGGAGTTGCCCCAAAACATTTCAGGAGAAAAAATTGCGTTTGCAGCTCAACAACTTTACACAAAAATTAGATTTCGATGTGCTGTGGTTTAGGAGAAGAAGAGCGTACAAAATTCAGGAAGAAAAAAAAGGAAAAAAAAGAGAAATAAACCTCATCGCCTCCAAAAGTGGGTTGGTTGGGATGAAAGGGTATCTTGAGACATATTATTTATTATTTGTGTCAGACTCATTAAAGGTCCATAAAAACACGAAAAACAAAAACACACAAACAAATTTATCAGGCACAACACAAAGCATAAACTTGCGTGCTAATTTAGCCAAAATGTAATTTTGAGTAATGTACTGAAAAATCAGAATCAAAAAACATGCAGAGCCAAAGATTTGTTGAATGTAAGCGTTTGGAGAGTGCTTGCATCTTATTATGAAATTTACGATATGTTTTCTCATTAAAGGCGGTGAATCATCCAGCCAATTCCGGTGGTTTACAATAGCTAAAATTGAACTATAATTTTTGATATTTTTTGTTTTGATTTTGGGGCTGTCTTTGCAACAAATACAAAAAGATGTCCCCCCGAAAAAAGTTTTTGGAAACTCTGAGTTTTGATCTTTCCGCCAAAACCACAGTTCTCTAAACTATTAGGCCAACTGTAATCTTATTAAACTATTAGGCCTAACTATCTCTAGACTATTAGGCCTAATAGTTTAGAGATAGTTAGGCCTAATTGGGCTTAAGCTATTTAGAAATAAACTATCTCTAAACTATTAGGCCTACCACAGTTCTCTACACCATTATGCCTACTGTGGTTTTGGCGGAAAGATCAAAACTCAGAGTTTCCAAAAACTTTTCTCGGGGGGACATCTTTTTGTATTTGTTGAATATCTTTGCAACCGCAGTCCCAAAATTAAAACAAAAAATATCAAAAATTATAGTTCAGTTTTAGCTATTGTAAACCACTGGAATTGGCTGGATGATTCACCACCTTTAACGAATAAAAGGTCGAGATGCCGTTATTAACCATAGTTTCATTTATATAACCATATGAAATATTTTTTGTCGCACTTAAGCCGTTTTTGACTGAGACCGCTTTTTACGCCAAACTTGCGAGGCGGTTTTCGGGTTCTAAAACCAAAGTCACGTGACATATTGCCTCGAAATTGTGTACAAACATACAACTCATTAATCTCAAACTGCTGTCAAAATTTTATGTAGCTAGACCAAACCGTTCTCGAGTTATAAGCAAAAGTCTGAAATTTCGCACTCTTTAGTTGGAAAATGGCCGAGTAAAAACTGAGGAACACGCGACGCAAGCGTCGGTCGTTCTAATGAAACTCAAAAGTATTAGAGCCTACACTATCAGCTAGCTTACAGCTACAGTAATAAAAGCAGAATTAAAATGCTATAATCTAAGTATACCCTGGTACTAGCCTAGTGATATGATGGGCTGTGCAGTTACAGCTCTACAGGCATGTAAAATTATTTTATTTCAAGATGTGCTCACTTATTATTCAGTAACTATCAGGTTTTAGACTTTTACAAATAGTTGAGTGGAATTGCAGACACTGCCAAGCCAATAGGTTTGGCTTACTGTCATGTCAATAAGATAGTGAAATCAAAAGTTTTTATATTCTGCAATTGCTTTTCAGAATTGTAAATTACAGTAAGACTCTATTAGCAAGTATTTATTGTAATGAACAAAATATAGTAACTGCAAGTGTTTGGAATTTAACAAATTTATCAATGGTACTTTAGTCCAGACTCGAAGAGACTTATTGATGAATTTATGAAACAATGTTGATCTTTGACGCTAAAAGATTTCAAGAATGATAACCAATCTAACAGTGGCATTGTCAGGTTTTCAAGGTTAGTTATGTGTATTTCTAGATTGGCAATCTTTACCAGCTATTTGAGCTTTTATTAAAAAAAAAAAACTTCAAGCGTTTTCATAATAAAAATAAAAAAACAAATTTGGAAGTTTTATCTTAATCATTTGCTTTTAGTTAAAATAATCATTTAAAATTAGCAGTGGACCAAAGAAAACTTGTCACTTTTAAAGTTTTTTCTAATGTGATTGTGTGACAAGACAGTATTCACATCACTGCAACTTAACTACACAATTTCAAGTTTCTTGTATCATATGAGTAGCATTGCTTCTTTTTCTTAAGTGCAACTAAAATTTTAAAGAGTCATATTTTTCAAACCATAAGGTGCACCAATGATTCTTAAAGTTTTTAAGAAATACATCTTGTGCCTTATACTCTGATGCATTTAATCTGTACTTCTGGTTATGCTCTCTTACGGCCAGTTGATCAAGTGGTAATGCATTCGTCTCTGAAGTAGAGGTCTGAGATTTAAATCAGCCTGGTCAAATCAAACACAGCATTGCCACATAGGTGGGCAGTACCGCGGTACTAAAGTACCGCAGTACCGGTACCGCGGTACTTTTTTGGTACCGGTACCGTCGGTACTTTTGTGGTACCGGTACCGATACCGCGGTACTTTGCTATTTTTTCGCGGTACAGGTACTTTAGTTTTATTTTATTTTTTAGTAGGGATTTTATGAACGTAATTAAAAACTTGAAACGTTGTAAAAATGCTTGCGAATAAACCGAATAAACAACGAATCTTTTTTCTTAATTTAGTGTTTAACTGTTGGTCTTACTCGCTACTACCACCGCAGGGACTAGGCGTTTTTAGTTTTCTGGCCTATCTGAAAAATTGACGTTTTCTTGCAATGTCAAAATGATGCATAACCAGTATTCATGCACCAGCAAAACAAAAGTAGAACCGCGAAGAAAAAATTGTAAGAGACGACTTACGTAATGAATACTCATCACATCAGGCGTAAATACAGTAGCGAAGCCAGGGGGCGCGCAGAGGGACTATAAAAAATATTTAAAGCATATTTTGAAACGTTTATTGAAGGGCGAGGGGGCTAATTTGTCAAAAATAAAACCTATAAATCAGAAAAAAGACTTTAAAGAATAGTCGAAAATTGGTAATCAAATTTGATCGCTCATTGAAAAATGCTTAACATTGGTTTCATCAAAAAAAAACTGTTTAAGCGGAGAAATAGGGGGGGAGGGCATTCAGTATGAGTTAATTACCAACCACTTCTCTCGACCTTCCTTCGATTAGCCCCCCTTTATATATATACAGTATCTTTCACTATAAAATATAGCCGTAATAGATTACTCCTTGAGAGGTTTACTAATCCACCGACATAGAATTTTATGATTTACCAACTTGTAAATAAGAGAAATGAAATGGTAGCGATAGCTACCTCCTACATAGCCCATTTATGCAATTAGTACGGTATAATCATTTTTTGCGCTGCTAATTTCTATGCCACGTATTAATAGCATTAATTTTTAGCAAAATAGGCCTAAAATTAAGTTATTTTTGCCAAAAAAAATTTTTTTTCGAGTGCTGGGGTATCCGACCCCCACACCCTATGCCTCCGGAGGCTGAAGGTCTTGCCCCCAGACTCCAATTGCCTCCCGTGGTTGGGGGATCCGCCCCCAGACCCCGCAACGCCTCCCCCCATTGCAGATTTTTGGCTACGTGCCTGCATGAAGAAAAATTTACTGAACGTTACTGCCGGCCTCCATTTGTATTAGCTTTTGGTTTTAAATATGCCTGAAACGTTTGGCAAAGAAGATGTTCTCATTCACAAACGGTGTATAATACGGCCAAAAGTATTTCACCCGATAATACTTATACAGAAAAATTATCTCAAAAAATCCTTTCATCTGCGCCAATCCCACTTTGGCTTTGGCCGCGATGAGTTTTTTTTCTTTCTGAACATTATACGCTCTTTTAATAAGTTCTAAAGGGCAAAACAACGCAATCTAATTTTTGTACAAAATTGTCGAGTTAAAAACACGGTTTTGTCTCTTAAAATATTTGGGTGCCACCTCCGTGGAAACCCCACAAATTAAACCCCCAGAAATCAATTTTTATGAAATTTTATTACACCTCCTTTAGAACCCCCGAAATTGAACCTTACAAAAAATAAATATTTTAACGGCTTTAGCTAAAAAACTAATTTTTTTTATAATCAGAAGAGACCAAGAATCTTCTTGGGAGTTCCCCAAAAGTGCCAAAGCTTTTTTTGCGACAACCCTAATTGCATAATCTGTGTTCAACCCACACTCTGGTTACGTTGTTGCGTCCTTGGATAGGGCGCTTTACGATGATAATCTCTGCTTGTGGCTTCGAACAAGCAACAAATTCAGTGGCAAGAAATCGAAATTCACCGGACATTGAAAAACTAGAAACTCTTAAGCAGGTGCAAATTCCTCCAAGCACGAAGTAATTATCACAATGAAAGTGTGTGGAATGTCCATTAATTAGCGTCTAACGCTATGCTGTGACAAGAGAATAAATATGCTATACAACAGCAATAAAAAATGCTGTAATTTTGAAATTGTTCTTACTACGGGGAAACAAAAGGATTTTTTAAAAATCACCATTAACATGCATCGTTCGTTTATAGGCAGGCAACTTGTAAGCTCCCATCTAGCTTTAAATAAGAAATCCAAAAAGTAACTGCAGCAACGAATCAACTAAAAACAAACCAAAACAGCTCACTTTGCCAAAAGTGCAATTTACCCCCCAGTTTCTAAGTTTTGTGTGAATGGCACTTGTGCAATAATTGGGAGCTGATGTATCGTCAGAGTAGCCTACAGTGCCAACCTACGCACGTGATGCTTTAGAGATGACTGCTGTTTGGTTATTACTGGTGACAAGATAACAAAGGTGGAGTCGAGGACACAAGGCTCGAGGCCAATTCCAAAGCCAAGGGCACAAAAAAAGTCCGAGGCCAAGGCCAAGGACAAGCCTTTCCGAGGACAGAACCTCTCGAGGCCAAGGACAGGAATGCTCAAGGCCGAGGACTAAGGACATAAGCGCAAGTGTTCTCCAAAAAAAAAGGTCTTCAAAAAAGTTTTTTAGGTAATCTCCAATTCATTGGCGTACCCAGAATTTTTGATTGGGGGAAACCTAAATCACAACTCACATGCAATGACGTCATCAAAAATTTTCCAAACAGGAAGTTTTTGTGGGACAAAGATATCGTTGGGTGGAAGATCTGAAATCGTTGCCAGTAGGCAGGTAACCAGGATTTTGCAAAGAGAGAGAAATTAAACTAACACATGAAAAGTGCAAATATCTAGCATTGGAAACGTGTTGAGAAAGCTAGTGTAACTCAAAGGTATCACAGACGGGGGTCTGGGGGCGGGGCCCCCAGCCGCCGAAGGCTTTGTAGGTCTTTCAGCTGTTGGGCGATTTTTTGTAATTTTTTGGAAAAAAAGCTGTTTTAATGCCATTGAATCACATTTTGCAGGTGTTCAGAGCCATTTGAAAGCACTAGATTTTTGACATTTGAAATCCAATTGAAAAAATTAGATTGTTTAATCCCTCTTTTACAAGCAACTTACAGTAAGTCCAAAATACGTTAAACATCTGGCATCTTGGAGTTAGATTTTAGTTGTAAGTGATTTGGTCCAGGTAGGGGAAAGTAAGGAGCATTGTCTCGTGCTACATTTTAGCAGCAAATAATAATCCACTCGAAGATTTTCCTTAGAGGTTTTTGTTTTGTCATGAAAATAACCAGTTATAGGAGTACATGTTTGGTCAGGGGGCCCAGGTCCCCTCAACTGAAGTTCAATGATTTCTTCAATCAGCATTTTTTATGGTTAACTTTTTTAAAAGTATTTCGTGCGTAAAAACCGGCAAGGTTGGAGGTGAAGTAGTGAATTGTTAATGAAAAATGGTACAATAGATTGTTACGCCTACTAACCGTATTATTACCGGGCCGGATTTACTTCGCACTGGGCCCCTTGCACTGTGAAGATTTTCGCAACATCTTTCTGCCAAATATAGGTGAAGACCATAAAAAGTCTTGCGATTTCAGCGTGGGGCCCCTAGCTGGTACTGCGCCATATTGTGGTAGATCCCGCCCTGATTAATGCATTACGTTCATAAAAAGGCTAGATGTGGACCTGAGATAGCTACTTTTATGACAAAAACTCTCCATTTCTTCCGGGTTGTACGTTTAAATTGGCTGGTAAAAATTGAATTGAGGGGAGCCGGGGGCCCTTAGTCTTCCATAATTTTGTTAGTTACTGTTGTAAGCGAAAAATGTTAAAAAGAAACTGAAGAAACGGTAGGCTTTTTTGTCACATTTTTGTCATTGGTGTTCGCAAATTTTCCGCGAGGTTTCTGGCGTTTTCCAACGAAATTTCAACTGTTCAAAAAATAGTGCTGTCCTCGATCCGAGGACAGGGCAATTTTCGAGGACTTGAGGCTTCGAGGCCAAGGACTTGAGGCTTCGAGGCCAAGGCCAAGGACTTCAAAATATGTCCTCGAAGCCAAGGACGTCCTCGAGGACTCCACCTCTGCAAGATACTGTTGTAGAATACTAAGCTCGATGACCGTAGTCCGTATAAGTTAGATACTTTATCGAGTCAACTCCATCGCTAGTGAGTACTTTGTACTCACTATAGTAGTAATACTAAAACTGCAACTGCTTACTATTCCACTGCAAACTTTCTGTAAAACGAACTGTAGGCCATACGCATTGCGCTCTAGTCGCGGAAACGAACCTAATTGCTAAAAGTGATGATTTACAATCCCGTAAACGAGGTCAATCAGTCAAATTTTTTTCGTTTAATTAAAAAAAAAAGTACCGCAAAAGTACCGCGGTACTAATTTTAGCAAAGTATCGAGTACCGGTACCGCGGTACTTTTGCAAAGTACCGTGCCCACCTATGCATTGCCAGTGGCTTTGTATCGCTGCGACATTTCTTTCAAGGCAGCTATGTTGCTCGGGTGCGATGATGCTGTGGTGGGCCCTGCCAACTTTATGCGCTTCGATGTATTACAGAATGTATAATGAAAGACTTGATTTGATTCCATAATTTCATTCAGAGTTAAACCATTTAGATTTTTAAAAAGTTTTTTAGAGTTTAATAAATTTAATGTAATGTAGTGCATCTTATAGTTTGGTGCACATTGTGCCAAAAAACAAAAGCTATAGAAGCCATTTGGTGCACTTTATGCTAGAAAATAATAATTATAGAAGCCATTTATCGATACTACGACAGCGCGCCAATTAACAGTAGTATGTTCCAGTTTGCTGCGCCTTATGGTTTAAAAAATGCTGTAGTGATATCTTCACTAGAATTAATTTTGATAGAATAAAGTATTCTTTGTTTAGTTTTAAAAAAAAGTTGTTTTTTTGCTTTAATTTTGCTAACTTGATTTGATAGCTTTGTTCTGTAATGTAGTATTGGCGCTTTTTTGAGATTTAATGTGAACTGTTTGATCAAAGACCTTCTGTTAGTAGACGAGAAACCCACGATTTTACGCAAATATTTCATGCTTCAGTGACTCAGTGCGATTGGCTTCGTTTGCGGTTGGCTCGATTTGCGAAAATGTAAGTCTGACTCTGTGCTGGCTCTGAATTCTAATTTGCCAGCTGAGTTAGAACACAAGCGATTTTTAGCAAGTGTTACAACTGACTATTTGGGTTGAGTAGTAGGTTAAAGACTGATAACAGTAAGATTAAGCTATCAGTTCTATAATAACATCAGCAGTAGGCCTAGCCAAGTTTAAGTAGCTTGCTGGTTTGCGGACCTAGGAGTTTTGGAGCCTATAACTGTAGAAGTGGTCTACAAACAAGTGAGACTGTCAGAACAATCAGAACCTAACAGCTGTTAGAGCATCACTGTATTGTTTATTTGCTCTACAAGCCGTAATTTAGAATCTGCGGCCAATCATTTTTAAACATTCTTATTCTACCTGCCTACTACTTTTAGAATTGAGGTTAGGGATAAAATTTGTTAGGTTACGTCAGAAAGGAATTTTTTTATTTCTTTTCCATTTATTTGCAGAGTCTTGTCTGACCCCCTTTAACGTTATAAACTTTAACTCCAACCCTAAACTCTTAAAACTCTATCAAAGACATCTGTTTAAAGGTGATTGGTAGCAAATTCGGGACTCATAGAATTCACTGTCCATCACTTTTAAACACCGAGAACCGTTATCGAAATTGTGACTTTGGAAAATGTAGAAATATGAGAGTGTACGTGTAGTCACTGCCAACAGAGTGTCGTTTTCGAGACCCTAATATTTTGTTATGGCTTCTTTCTATTTTTGAGCTAGTATTGACAGCTTTTTGTTGTTTTGATTTTAGAGTTCGCTAAGATGAGCCCTACCAACTGTGCATTACCGGGGTGTAATGCAGAGTTTAAGCGACATAAAGTTTATATTAAACCTCTCAAAAACCTAAAATTCATCAAACAAGGAACAGAAGAATATGAACATTAAGAAGCGTTGCAGAAATTTGTTTTGGCATACAGAGACCCCAAAAGTAAAGAAGATAAAATTTTATCTCAAATCCATCGATCACAATGTGGTATATGTGAAAGACATTTTAAACCATCTGATTTCAAGATTTGTAAGTGATTTTAACATTCTAACTACTGACATACATAGATTTGTATTACTAAATACTTATATTACTAAATACTTATATTAGTTAAATTACGGACACTTACACACATTCCGGACACTTATTTGTTAAAATCCACTGACGATTTCATTGAGCGTTTGAAACAGTTTCCATGTAATAATTCGTATCGCATAGTGAGTTTTGATGTTGTATCGTTATTTACAAATGTTCCACTTTCTGAAACTATTGAGCTTATAATTAATCGTTTGTATGCAGATGGCAATCCGTATGCTATTCCGTTTGACAAAGTTGTTTTTCGCAAACTAATGTTCATGGCAACTCAAGGCTTATTCATGTACAAGGACAAATTATATAAGCAGATAGATGGTGTGACAATGAGCTCGTGTCTCGGGCCTACATTGGCCAATTTTTTCTTAGGTTGTTTGGAGGAGAAATTGCTTGCTAGTACTAACAATCCTTCACCTAATTTGTATTAACGGTACATAGATGATATTTATACTGTTTTTGATAGTGATAGCGCGTGTACACAGTTTTTGGACATTCTCAATTCACAGCACAAAGACATTAAATTTACCTTAGAAAAAAATACAAATCGCGAGAATTTGCCTTTCTTAGATGTGCAAATAAAACTGAATGACTCTGGCTATGACACTTGCGTTTGGCGAAAACCCACAAATACTGGATTGCTACTTAATTTTAGTGCACTGTGTCCGAACACTTGGAAATCTGGTTTAATTATGTGCTTGTTGCATCGTGCTAAGAAAATAAGCTCGAGCGCCGAATTGTATGTGCAGGAATTAAAGCGTTTACGCCATATTTTTCGCAACAATGGATATCCTGATTGGTTTATAAATAACACCATAAAAAAATTTGAAAAACGACAAAACAACCCTCCGGATAAATATGAACCCGATTTTCTTTTCACTATTGGAATACCATTTTTTGGAAAAGCATCACGAGTGTTTGCGAAAAGACTAACTGCTCTAGTTAAAACGAAATTTAATGTCGATATTAATGTTTATTATACATGTTTTAAAACTGGATCGTATTTTCAACTTCAGTATTCTACTCCGTTTCCTTTATTGTCGAATGTCGTGTACAAATTTTCTTGTTCGCGTGATGCGAATATTTCATACATCGGTATGACTACACGACATCTTGGCACTAGGATTCAGGAACATCTGCACCACAAAACCATAAAATTAGCAATACGTGAACACTTTGAAATATGCCAAAACTGCAAGCTAAACAATACAAATTTGAATGGTTTTAAAGTTTTACGCACTTGTAATTCAGAATATGCTACAAAGATACAAGAAGCTGTACTCATAAAAAAACACGATCCACAACTCAATAGACAGCTCTATGCTAATGGTTCATCTTTTTTACTAAATGTTTATTAGGTTAGCATGTGATATGTTTTTGAGTGTGTGCATTTTTTTTTCCTCAATGTATATGAAATATTATCTTCATGTCATTGCATAATTTGTACAATTGTTACGTTAAAATTGCGTACTTGTTGTGTTGAGGTAAACTATATTGCTTTTTTGAAAGTTGCTCATTTTCTAGTTTGTTCTTAAACTGTTAACATGTAATTATTTTGCTCTGAAGAGGACCAGAAGAATGGTCGAAAACGTTTAGCGTGTAATAAAAATGATATCTATTTTGAAAATTTTGTCTGTTGCTGCAATATGGCTGATAAATTTAGGGGGAGTTTAACAACTTTCCTCTCATCTGCAAAAAATGTAAAAAATTTTGTGTAAGCCACAAAACCCTGGTAATTGAACTTAAAAATTGTCAAAACCTTAAAAAGTAGGCTTAAAAATAATCCGATTTATATTAAATTTACGTAGTTCCCCTTACTAGAGATTTCCCCCTCCAAGAAATGACCATACGGTCTTAAAGTCGCTGCCACCTGTCCACCACGCCAGTGAAGCTTCACACTATAATGCTGAGCACCAATCAGGGAAGCTGTGAATACCATTCTTTAAAGTCTTTTGGTATGACTCGACAAGGGAATTGAATCCAGGTCTACCGACTGCAAGACGGACGCTCTAACCACTAAGCCACGGCGCCGGTACATAAACTACGATATAGCCAACTTATCAGAATTCAACAAAATTTTAACTTAACTCGCCTGAATTTCAACTTTCCAATCGGGATTAATGTCCATCTTGATACTGACCAGTAAGGGATTTAAAATACCTTCAAAAATGGTCCTGCATTTCTCTTCGTTCCTGCTGCATTGCTGCCCATGGCTACACCAAGACTTCACAATAGCACACGTTCGCTCAAGTGTGACTCGTCAAACGCACGCATTGAGAGCAATTTTTATTCTCTTTATTGCGCCGCATTTTTTTTCGCGCAGGAGTTACACGTCTACTAATAGAAGGTCTTTGGTTTGATGCAAGAAAATTTGACACCGCAGTGATATGGTTGGGGTTTTGCGTCAAACATCTTTCGGGTCTGGTTCAGACTAAGATTAAAGTTGGCCAAGTCAATTGTCTAGTGTCAACTGGTTGCCTCTAAAAATTTTGGACTCTTCTCTGAGTGCAACTGTTTTATGCATAATTGGTCTGTTTTTTTATATGTCTACTGCTAATGACGATTTTGGACACTTTGCAGAATTTTGAACTTTTTTTGGTAGAAGTAATTATTATTTGTTTTACTCTAGGTTCTCCAATGAGTAGAAGATAATTGGAAAATTGTTGGAACTGCATGATTGAAAACCAGAAGCCATCAAGTTCCAATAATGTTTGTTGTGTATTTCCACAACATGCTTCATGGTCATCACAACCTACTGGAAATTGATCATGATTTGGGTTAAGCGCTGTTGACTAACAATATGACATTTTCTCCTTTAGTGATAAGAGTAAAAAGCAGAAGTAAAGCCATCAAGTTTCATTAATGTTTGTTCTGTATTTCTTCAACATGCCTCATAGTCAACACACTGTAATGAAAATTGCTCATGGTTTGGGTTAAGTGCTGTTGGCTGAACTTGTGACATTTTCTTTTCCCACCATGAAATCAATCAAGACATTGGTGATTATTAATGCTTCATAGAGTTGCTGCTTGACTCTTCCAGGATCCAGGCATTACTCATATTCAAGTTTTAAATTCAAAATATTGGTGATGTATAATTTTCTACAAGTTTTGATTAAATCTCTGATGAACTTTCCTACAAGTTTTGATTAAATCTCTGAGGTAGCTTTTGCTTTACACTTGTTTATACATCAATACTATCAATAATAATGTGTGCTTGTCTAATCTGCGCTGATATCTACGTGAAGCGACAAGCAGATGAAGGGTTCCTCACTCCCTCCGAAACATTACAATCGTAAGAGATGCCCGATGTGTTACTTTCTGAAATATTAACTGCTTTGCGCTTAAAATTTTGTACTTTTGCTTGCAACAAATTTAGTTTATTGAGTTTTTGAAAATGTTGAATACAGTTGTATTACAAAAGTTGCAATATCTGTCTTATTGAGAGAATTCAAAAGTTCCTCCTCGGAGTGCAGTAAATTATTAAATGTTCTAATCGCACAATTAATTTTCTGCAGTTTCAGTGGTAATAATATTACTGCAGTATAGGGTAATTGAAATTTTTTAGCTACCATAGTTCGCCCAATTTTCGTTTTATGTTTTATGAAAGTGCAAGTAGCTGGATATCTGTGAGATTTCTCTCAATTTTTGGCTAATGCTAGGGTAAGCATTTCTGCGAATAAGTTTAGATTTAGCGGGTGAGGGATTGAATCCCAAACTTTTATTGTCAAATTCTTGAGCGTTTCTGTGATACAAAACTACCAGAGTGGTAGTAAAAAGAAGCATTCAGTAGAAGCGTTTGTGTAAAAGAAAAGATGAATACTGCAATAAGCATGTCAACAAAAATTTTAGTTATGAAATCAGGAGTTATAATGCAATTGAATCTGATTGATTACAAGGAGTTAACACAAACCGCTTAGGGGGAGGAGTGAATACAATAACGATAAAATGCGTGTTGTTTTTGCAGAAGGGATTAAATGCGGAAAAGATTGTAGTTGAATGTGTTCGCGCACTCAAACCGTTCGACAATTTGAGAGGATAACCTAAACCTGCATGCTACACATCATGCACCGTCTATTGTGTTTCCAGGGGTGGACTGGATAAAGTTTATGTAAAAGCTGATATGGAAGAGAAGCGAAAGACGTTCAACATTTGGGTTAAGCAGACATGGGACAGAGGTGGAGTTGAGGGCACAAGGCTCGCGGCCAAGGAGACAAAAAAATATCCGAGGCCAAAGACAGCCTTTTCGAGGACAGACCCTTTCTAGGGCAAGGACACAGGTGCAAATGTTCTCCAAAAAAAAATAATAATAAAGTCTTCAATATTTTTTTTTCAGTTGTTTTCAAAAAAAACAAAATCAAAAAAAATCTCAAAAAAAACAAGTTTTTCTACAAAAACGATGTACAAAATTTTAGGGATTCCAAAAATACTGCTGTTCTCGAGCCAAGGACAGGGCAATTTTCGAGGACTTGAAGCTTCGAGGCCAAGGACTTCAAAATGTGTCCTCGAGTACTCCACCTCTGTAAAGGGAATGTATCAGTAGAACTAAAAAACAGTTGAAAGCTGAAAACAAAATGTACCCTGCAAAACATTGTGATCAGATCTTTCCACCGAGTGACTCTCCGCTAAGAGGAATTCAAAAGAGGAAGAACCGGACCTTTGAAACCAGCCTCTAGTGTCCATCAGTGCAGGCCCGGCGCCACGAGGGGGCATTCCGGGGCCGTGCCCCCCAAATGACTGCTTTTGTGCCCCAAGCGAGGACTGTGGTCCGAAGAGATTAACAGGCTCGGGGCTATTGGAGTGCAAATCGAGGTCTAAGACACCCAAATTGGTGCTTGTCGCCTTAGAATTTGCGAACAAGAACTGTTTTTCGTAGTTTTTGTGGACTCACACCGGATTTCATGAAACTTTGGGGACGAAGACTTTTTTTTTGGTCTTCACTTTAGGATTCGTAAAAAGTTGCAAAATTTTGAGATAAAAACCAGAGTTTTTGAAAATTTTTGAACTGAAGACCTTTTTTTTATGTCTTCACCTTTTTCGTTTGCTCCACACTCTTAAATTCACGTAAATAAACTTCTCGTGCTCACCCAAAATTTATTTCTGCCCCCCTAGTCACGCTATTCTGACGCCGGGCCTGCATCAGCAACCTATAAGTTAATTTTTGTAATTTTGTTGTATTCACCAAGTTGCTTTGGCCAGGAAACAACAAAGAAACCTTTTGGTCTTCGAGTTAAGCTGCCAGGTTTTGTCTACCACACAATGTGGAGTCTTCACGGTGTTCCTTTTTATTGCTGAACGCTAAGCAAGGAATCGAACCCAGAACTAGCTTTTCAGTTACAGACTTTCGATCACTGATTGGCCGTACGTTATGTTTTTTTGTGAGGAAGGTAGAAAAAAAATTCACGTTTAAATTATCAAAAAGACAATACTACTTCTCGTGATGCATAATCTGATCCAAATTTAACCGAAACAACAAAGAATTGTAATAAATCTGTGATTTCCGTCATCCAATTCAGCATATAATATTATGGGCACCCACAGAATACGCTGTTAAGGTGTTACGCTCGTAAGCGCCGTTTTGTATAGTGTAGACACCCTCGACGTACGAGCGTAAAAAATTTTGAAATTTTTTACGCACAGTGTAGACTGGCCCTTAAATATGAGCTAAGTTTTGTCGCTTTTTTTCCTTCGATTTCTGCGCTCTTGCATTTAATGCAAGAAATCGATTCCCCCAGCCGCATTTTATGGGCAATTTTGGACGCTCATTTTCTGCAATTTATGCAATCGATTCTAATCAATAGGGTGCACGATTATATCTGCACGTTGCTTGCCAGAGCATATTTTAACGACTTTTCACTGGGGGGGGGGCAATTTCATACTACAGGTATAAGATTAAAGCCCCACCCGTCGTCTTCGACGATGTCACTCCAGAGGATGACTATCAGACCACCAGTGCAACACATCTTAGGTATTTTTATTGACATCTGAGTTTGTTCAAGTACCTCAGATTTCACTTCAAGCTTCACTCGTCATTTCTATACGTCATCTCAATACGTCATTTCTCATTTTGATGTGCCCTTGAATTATTAGTAATTTTGCAGTAACTGACTGAGGTTGATATATACTGGTATTGGAAATTGTACCAGTACTAATGACACATTGGCAAACAATACAAAACAAAGCAAGGAGGTTTTTTTTTCACTCCAATTGCCCACTTTAAATTTTATAAAACATAAATAGGCATTATGAACTTTATTAATTTTATTTTCTACCCAATCTGTAGTTACAGTATTTTTATTTTTTTTATTTTTTAGTATGCTTAGAGTTAGAACAATTCTAATGTTGCCTTGCATTTTCTTTACATGTTGACTGTGAGTTTTGTGTATACACTGTACAAAGTGTACATATCTTTGCAACACTTTGTTTTAATTTTGCGTAAAATTTTTTATCATAGAAAGTAGCAGACTGAGAAAATCTAGAAGCTGCTTTTTTAACCTTAACTTGGTGAGGTGGCAGTAGACTTAGATGACCTTTCGGTCCTTCGCTGCCTCCTCACCAAGTGACTAAATATCGCTTTGACTCTGCAAGTTTGTGTGTTGGTTTTAAAGGAATTGCATATTTTGATGCTTTGGTGATAGACCTAGAGGAAGTTGCAGTTTTTTTCTTGTGATATGACGTCACTTGGTAAATAAATAAATATGATGATGATGATGATGAATCTGTAATTCCAAGGGAGAGGACCAACCATATATCGGTAGTTAGAGTGGTTTGATTATAGGACCTGCCAAAATTACACTAGAATCTGGTAGTAAATCGCTTGAAGAGACTCTCCAAGGTTACACTAAAATGCTGAGCACCAAGTACTGTAACAGCAAATACTATATTTTAAAGTCTTTCGTTCTTGACCAGACCCGGAATTAAACCAGAGTCTACCATTTCAGAGACATACCCCAATCCACCAATACGCCAATCTAGTATTGTAATCGTGTAAGTATCCCAATTATGATTCTTAGGCTAACTTTAACAGATAAAAAATAATTCTACTGTACTTGCCAATTGTTCTGGTATTTTTAGGAACTATAAATCCACAAACTTGTAGTCTTCATAAATTTCAAAAGAGACTTGCAATAAAATATTCTGTATAGCTGTTAGTGCTTATCCACTTAAAAGACTAATACTCTGAAATGGTACAGCAGAAATTAGATATCAGCACAATGACAAGCAAGCAAACTTATGGAGAGCAACAGATAAACTCCACACCATAAACTAAGCCTAAGGTGTCTGCACTCTGCAGTATCCAAACTTCGTATAGTACCATGTTTGCAAAGAATGAAAGAAAACTTGCTTAATTATCCAATTCAGAAAGATACATAGAATCTTTCAAAAAATTAAAGTTAAAGGCGGTGAATCATCCTGCCAATTCCAGTGGTTTACAATAGCTAAAACTGAACTATAATTTTTGATTTTTTTTGTTTTGATTTTGGGACTGCGGTTGCAAAGATATTCAACAAATACAAAAAGATGTCCCCCCGAAAAAAGTTTTTGGAAACTCTGAGTTTTGATCTTCCCGCCAAAACCACAGTAGGCCTAATGGTGTAGAGAACTGCGGTAAGCCTAATAGTTTGGAGATAGTTTATTTCTAAATAGTTTAGGCCTAATTAGGCCTAACTATCTCCAAACTATTAGGCCTAATAGTTTAGAGATAGTTAGGCCTAATAGTTTAATAAGATTACAGTAGGCCTAACAGTTTAGAGAACTGTGGTTTTGGCGAGAAGATCAAAACTCAGAGTTTCCAAAAACTTTTTTCGGGGGGACATCTTTTTGTATTTGTTGAATATCTTTGCAACCGCAGTCCCAAAATCAAAACAAAAAAAATCAAAAATTATAGTTCAATTTTAGCTATTGTAAACCACCGGAATTGGCTGGATGATTCACCGCCTTTAATAGTAATTGAATTGCTTATTAATTGGCTTTTTGCTTTAGATATTACTATCAAGTATATAGATTTACTGTAATGTTTTTGTACAAGTATATTATCACCATAGTTGCAATAACAACGCAAAGGAAGGTAGCTACTGATATTCTATGATCTCCAAAAGAATTATATGGATAGGCTAATATAAATAAATAAATAAATCAATAATAATAAATAAGGATTGTTAGCTGAAACAACAACCTGATTGATTTAATTCTCACAAAACTAAAGTCTAAAAAATAGTGAATCGAATGTGTAAATGTGAACCCTTATACAAAGCTGCAAAGAGTATAGTCAAAACTCAACAGCATTAACCTTTCAAAAACATCCATGTCCACGCTTTGATGACAGTCATGAGCCGAAAGGTACTGTATACGGATCACGTTTTAGTGTTTGCTTGAATACTATTCACATTTCACAATCATCTCATCACACCGCTTGTCAAAACTAGTACTTTTTTTATAAAATTAGCGAAAAAATTTAGCAACATATTCACGTTTTTTGTACAAATCACAATCAGGCTCTCTCTGTCGGCGGTCTTTTCTCTTTAAAAACTCTCCAACTGCTTCCCTTGGGTCATACTTAGCTGTACCAATACCATTAAGAGCAATGAGCATCCTTGACTTTACTGTATCTATGTGCATGCTTTGTCGGTTGGAGGTAACAATCTTATTGTACACAGAAAGCATTCTTTCGGTTTGCATGGAGTGCGGTACCATAACAAGTAGAGCCATCAGACACTTATTTAAAGTCACGCTGTTGCGAGTAACGTGACATAGCTTTCTTAGTCGCCATGATAGCATTGTGCCAAAGTCCGTGTTTTCGGGTAAGAATCCAACATCGTGTATCATCGGCCAATAATTGCACACATCATCCGAAAACTGTTCAACTTCTCCTGGAAAAAGCATTCTCACAATTGCCAGTCCGTGAGAAACAAAATCGTTTATAGTTTTTGCAGAAAGCAAAGTAATGCATTTCTGAATGAGCTCTTCTTGTTCAATATTCATTCGCTGAGTCATGTAATTCTTAGCTGCCATGACCACTTCCACGCGAGTGGCCTCTCTACTTCTACAAAAAGAAACAAAAGCATTGAAATGGGTGCGACTTGGAGTTGGTTCCACTTCATCATCATTTTCGGACTCTTGCATTGCCCTATTTTCTTCTTCAAGATATTTTTCTTCACATCCTCCTGGGTAAGGGCTTTCGACATAAGGTCAAGCTTTCGTATAGCGGTGTCACAGCAAGTGATTACATCGGTTAATATAAGGTCATCACTTTGAAAATTCTTTTGCAAGTTTTTAAAAACTTTAGCAACATCACCCATCAAGGCAGTGAGCCAGATTTGATTCGATCCGGTAGTCCACTTACGCAAAAAACCACTAGCCTCTGCTTTTTCATGTTCCTTCAGCAGAAATTTGTTTCCAAACTTCAATGCAGCCATCTCGATTATGCAGCACTGCTTCGATTACATTAACCAAATGCTCAACAAAGCGAACTTCAAAATACGCTGGAAATTCATGTGCATGAGGAAACAGTGTAAGAAGAGTAGCTTTATGATTTTTGCTTGTTCTGAAGTAACTTGCCACCCCCAATACGTTCGCTTTCCACAGCTGGAGTTCGGGAACAGCATGCTCCATGTCTTCTACAGCGAGATCTGATCGATGAGCTACACACCAAAAGGAAAAAATATCACGATCAAGGTACGTACGCAACAACTTCCAAAATCCGTTTCTACGTCCAGTATTTGCTGACTCGCCATCAGTAGTTACACCCACAAGTTTTGATTTGTCAAGTCCAAATGAATTTATTATGGCTTTCACTATTTCCAGAAGACCCTCAGCACTTCTAGCTTGGGGGACATCTACAGACAAAAAAACTGTTTTCATGTTGAGATCCTTATCAATAATACGAGCATTCACAAACTTGTTGTCTCTCATTGTCCGGCTCAAACTGCCACCTACCTGAATGGCCCAAACAACTGCTGCGTTAACCAGATTCGAAGTAATTCGAAGCTTTCCTTCGATTTTAAGCATTTCAGCATATATCACAGGGTCTCTGTAGTGTAAAACAGAGCCTGGTGGTTTGAACTCTTCAAACTGTTGATCAAAGCCATTTTCTCTGAAAGACGAAATTAGTTGGTCGCTGTGCAAACTAGCCAATGATCGTCCTGGCCAAGAAAAGGCAGTAGGGGTCAGAAGAAGACTGTCATTGTATACATCAATCGACAATCTGATAAGCATTTCAACCGTTTCCACACGCTGTTTCGTCAAATAGTGTATCCATGGATGAGAAGTTGATTGTGACTTCCATTGACGGTTTAATTGCTTATAATCCAACGACTTTTTATGTGGTTGAGATAAAAGATGATCCACAACATCCATTAATTTCTTTTTTGAATCAGCACGACACCCCCTAGCAAGTGGAACCACACCATTTCTTGAATACTTTTTAGCTTCAAATTCAAATTCTTCACATATAAGACATTTTACAAACAATCGTTTTTTTTGACCCTGTGCGTCGTTGTAGAACTTCAAGCATTCGTGACGAGATTGTAGCCATTGTTGAGTAAGTTTCATGAACTTATACCACTCAGTTGCTTCAGAGTTTCCACCACAGCTTGTGTTTTCCCTTCTATCCGTACTGCTAGTTTCTGCAATTGCTGCAGTATCTTGTGAATCGATTGCGTTTTCTTCCAAGCCAATAGAGGAATCAGTTGTTGCTCTTTCTTCCGAAACAGCAGTTACGTTCTTGAGCGAAGTTGGTGCAGCATTATTATTGCCCTCTAAACTTGGTGTATTTTCTGGCACGCTCGTTGCACTTTTCTCCGAGGTTGACGCATTTTCTTCTTGCAAACTCTGCTGTCCTTTTCTGTTAACCTTTGGTGGCACTGGACTGAAAAATTCTGATATTGCTTTTATACCAGCAGAAACTTTTCTCTTGCTGCTCATGGTCTAACACTTTAACCATAGGTGGGCACAAGTCCGTTAATCGTTAATCCGTTAATAACGAAGCTAACTTTTTCATTAACTCGTTAATCCGTTAAAAAGTTTTTTCATGTTAACGGACTAAATTAACTTCCGTTAAGTTCTGTTAGCGGACTAAATTAACTTCCGTTAAGTTCTGTTAACTTCCGTTAATGTTTTTATCGTTAATATCTTGCACCATTCATTTATCGTACCGGTACAAACCAGTTTGCACTGGTAACACTTGTTGGGTGATAGCACGAGTTTTATAAAAGAGAGCGAAGACAAAAGCTCTTTTTCTGGCAAATAATAACCTGTAGCCTCATAAGTCTAATTATCGCTGTTCACAATTTCCGAAGGTTTTCCGATTGCAGCTTCGTTAGTGCACTTGAACCTATTTTTATCTTGAAATTAGATTAGACGGTAAAATGTAACTTCCAAAACACCAAAAGACCACCATAGCAATAAATATTTCCTCACAATCAGCTCAAAAACGTCAATTGGTGTTCTAGAAGCGAGAGAATAAAACGAAATGTAAATTACACGCAAAATGTTAACGGATTAACGGACTTTGCTAACTTCCGTTAATTAAAGCTGAAAATAACGGATTAACGTTAACGGAGGTGTGAAGTTTGTTAACGGACTAATGGTTAACGAAGCTAACGTTTTGCATTAACTTGCCCACCTATGACTTTAACTACTGTTTCTATAACAAGCAAGGCGTTCTCTATTAAAGACCATGCAACGTATGCATTATGCAAGCACAATTTTGTGGAGGCCCATTGTCTATTTTTTTATCCTTCTTAATTCTTATATTGAGCACGCATTAATTCTTATATCTTAACCATATACCCAAAATAATTTAATTTGACAAGTGTACTGTTCACCTAAACAAAGTCATTAACATAAGCTCTGAAAATTTTCACTGGGGGGGGCAAAAAAGTTCACTGGGGGGGCAATTTCCCCCCCCAGTTATAATGTTAAAATATGGCCTGGGGCAATGTGCCTTACTTCCCCCTATATGGACCAAATCACTTACAATTAAAATTTTACACCATAATGCAAGATTTTAAACGTGTTTTGAAATTTAATTGCAAGTAAAAGGAGGATTGAACAATCAAAATTTTTTGATTGGCTTTTAATGTTAAAAATCTAGTTCTTTCAAATGGCTGTGAACACGTGCGAAATGTGATCCAATGGGATTAAAATAGCTTTTTTTTTCCAAAAACTTACAAAAATCTCCTAGCGGCTGGGGGCTTTGCCCCCAGACCCCCATAGCCACCGGCAGCTGGGGGCTCCGCCCACAGACTCCCGTCTGTGATACGCTTGAGTACACTAGCTTTCTCAACACGTCTCCTAAGTTAGACATTTTCGCTTTTTAACTGTTAGTTTTCGCCCTCTCCCTTTACCAAAATTCTGCTTAAATGACAACAGACCACGACTTCAGATCTTCCATTCTACGATATCTCTGCCCTACAAAGAGCTCCTTTTTTGAAAATTTCTGATGACGTCATTGCATGTGATTTGCGGTTTGGGCCCCCCCAATCAAAAATCCTGGCTACGCCTATGTGCAGTAGTCTAGGCTTTTCGCTTGTTCAGAATTCATTACCGTAGCTAGCAGACTACTGTATAGAGTACTGCGAGGTCTACCACACATTTACAAAAACGTTTTAGGCTCAACGATAAAGTCTCAAGTTGCGTAGATACCTGTCGATATTTGAAATTTCTGGGATTAAAAAAAACTTGATATCGAGAGTAGGACCACAAAAATTTGAAATTTAGTTGTAAAATTGTAAAAACTAATTTTAGATTTGATAAGCTCATCAATGTTAGTTTTTTTTGAGCTTATTCAAGTCTTATCTGCATTGCTGTCTTTAAATTTGAAAAAATAAGCATTTTAATTGTGATCTAAACATATATGCTGTTGCAGTGTAACCGTAATGTTAATATCAATACCGGCATAGTTTGATATTTTAAGTACATTTGTTATTTCAATGGTAAGTAAATACATGCTGTGCTTCATTATGCAAGTCTGGTCATCGATCTGTACAGAAGATCATAGACTCTTTATAAGTAGACTGGAAACTGACGCGCGGAGAAAGAAAGAAGAGAATTGAAGAGAAAAAGGCTGCTCTCGCTGAGAGGTTTTTTCGCGCCAAGCGTGAGTTACGCTAGACACGATAACATTTTTCATGGTAAGTTTAAACATGGTTTAAATGCACAGTACAAGCAGAAATCTAAGAAAACCTGCATTTTGAAGCTTGGAACTGAACCCTTGAAGCTCGATCAGCTAAAAAAGTTTCCAGTGGAATCAATGAAGCAGTACAAAAGCAAATATATACTGAGGTGGTCAAAATAGCCGAAAAATAATAGTATTAATCGCTACTTTCCCTAAAATCCATTTCAATTAAAAGTAGAATTACGGCGAATTGTTTCCTCTAAGGTAAAAGTAGTCAAAATTAACTCTATCTTAAGCAAGTAGCTTCAAAGTATAATACTGCCTCAATTGCTAATGCTTGTACCCACAAAACAACAAAATTTCAGAATAACTCGCCATATCCCAAAATTCTATCTACAGTACAAATTTCAGGTTCGAGACCTATACGAACATATTTTCAATAAGCAGTTTTGCCGGATATAATGAGAATAAACTTTTTTACGTCAAATCGTAGTAAAATCATCAAATAAGACAAAATTGGTACTGAGTACCTCTGGATAACTGGGAAATTGGAATTGAAGCGAGTTTCAAATTCGACAAAACTTTTTTTATGTATTTTTAACGATATCATAATGTGTCAAGAGTGTGTATGCTCAATTGCTCATAAGCACTTGCTGATGGCGCAGTGGAAAAATTTTGACTTGGAGCGATAGCCAAACGGGAACAAGACGAAGCTCAACTCCGCCTGGAAGTTTTTACTGGTTATACACGCACAGCAGCGTAGGTTTAGGTAAGATTTTCCAAAAGAAGAGGCATGAGACAAAATTAAAATTGGGATCACAAATTGGGGGCCTGGGATCCAAGTTTTCAGCCACCGGAGAAAATCAGGAGGTCTGAGGGCGGAACCCCCTATGGTCAGCGATTTTTACGTTGTTTCACAAAAATAACTCAGTTTTAAGACCTTTTTAGATTAAATTTCGGTTTAAAAGGTATGTGGGTTTGAACAGCCCAAAACGTACACAAAATAAGCATAAAAACAGCCGAAGGGCGTGAGCTAAATAAATGGCCATCCTTTCCACAGGTAGTATAAGTAAGGTCAAGAAAAAAAATAAAAGTTTTGCACCAATTGGTGTCAGATTTTTTTGCAACATGCCAAGCAATAAACGCTGAACTGTTGTTACTGGCATTGGCCGCATAACCTCTGAAATATAACGTGCCCCCACCAGCTAGTTGAAATGCTACTTCCTAACAAGCCATGTCTGGTTAAATGATTAGATATAAAGAAATAGAGGCGGTGGGGCAGATTTATATTGAGCATTGGGAGAGATGATTTTCAATTTTACCCCAATTTTGCCCTATTTTCAACATTGGAGGGAATGAAGCTTGACAACTATTTTTTTCACTTGAGCAAATTAAGTGAAGACCAAAAAAAAAAAAAAAAGGTATTCACCAAAAATTGAAGAGTTTTTGTTCCCGAAATCGAAATAAAGTGAAGACCAAAGAAAAAGTCCAAAGATCATCCAGCGTAAGATGCGAACCATAGTGATTATTGGGGGGTATGCAGATGCAGACCATAGTCAAATTATTGCGCGGATGTAGTCAAATTATTGGGGGTGATATATCCCCCATCCCCCCCCCCCCCCCCGGGTTTTGGCACCCCTGAATATAGGCATGCCTTTTTGTTACAGTATAGTTGTGGTGAACTTGAGTAGAAAATTTGCTTAAAGTAAAATATATTGGCATGAATAAAAAAATTGAAATCTGCACCACTCTATCTGATTAAAATGATGCTCAGATGCCAGGTATAGCGTAAGTCTTTCCCACATGTATGCTTCATTGTAATCTACAGTAATTACGCGATTTCAACGTTTTTACACATTTTTGTATTGTGTCATGCATAGGTGGGCACAAGTCCGTTAATCGTTAATAACGAAGCTAACTTTTTCATTAACTCGTTAATCCGTTAAAACGTTTTTTCATGTTAACGGACTAAATTAACTTCCGTTAAAGGCGGTGAATCATCCAGCCAATTCCAGTGGTTTGCAATAGCTAAAACTGAACTATAATTTTTGATATTTTTTGTTTTAATTTTGGGACTGCAGTTGCAAAGATATTCAACAAATACAAAAAGATGTCCCCCCAAAAAAAGTTTTTGGAAACTCTTAGTTTTGTTCTTCCCGCCAAAACCACAGTAGGCCTAATGGTTTAGAGAACTGTGGTAGGCCTATTAGTTTGGAGATAGTTTATTAGTTTAGGCCTAATTAGGCCTAACTATCTCTAAACTATTAGGCCTAATAGTTTAGAGATAGTTAGGCCTAATAGTTTAATGAGATTAGAGTAGGCCTAATAGTTTAGAGAAGTGTGGTTTTGGCGGGAAGATCAAAACTCAGAGTTTCCAAAAACTTTTTTCGGGGGGACATCTTTTTGTATTTGTTGAATATCTTTGCAAACGCAGCCCCAAAATCAAAGCAAAAAATATCAAAAATTATAGTTCAATTTTAGCTATTGTAAACCACTGGAATTGGCTGGATGATTCACCGCCTTTAAGTGCTGTTAACGGACTAAAGCAACTTCCGTTAAGTTCTGTTAACTTCCGTTAAGGTTTTTATCGTTAATATCTTGCAGCTTCGTTGTGCACTTGAACTTGTTTTTATCTTGAATTAGATTAGACTGTAAAATGTAACTTTCAAAACACAAAAAGACCACCATAGCAATAAATATTTCCTTACAATCAGCTTAACAGCGTCAATACGTGTTCTAGAAGCGAGTGAATAAAAAGAAATATAAATTACACGCAAAATGTTAACGGATTAACGGACTTTATTAACTTCCGTTAATTAAAGCTGAAAATAACGGATCAACGTTAACGGAGGTGTGAAGTTTGTTAACGGAATAGTAGTTAACGAAGCTAACGTTTTGCATTAACTTGCCCACTTATGGTGTCATGGCCCAAAGAGGGGGGCCATGGCACAGTACCCCCTGTTTACGCTACTCTCTGTACATGCACTTGCGGAATTTCGGGACCACATAAACTTGAAACTTGACCATGGCGAGTTTAGTATAATCACGGCCGTAGCCGGACCGTTATTCAGCTGGGCTCAAGATATTGGTATTTGCCATTTACAGCTACACCAGTACAGTAATATGAAATCAATTACACCAGGGCTTTCCTAGTTCAAAAATATGTATTCAGTTTTTGAAAAATTCTCTCATAAACGGAGTGGAATATTACGCAATCAAAAACTGGAGATGGGTATAATGGATGAATATTTTTTACTATAAGTTATGGGTCTATTTAAAACGTTTGCAAAACACCCAAGATTTACGTAGTAGACTATAATAGGCTTCCTCTTTCTTGTATAAGATCTATACAATGTAGAAGAGGTTTTGGGATTCTAAACTCAAAGCTTTTCAGTTGTTATCATAGTCTGTTTAGAGCAAACTTAAGTGTCATTGATGTGGGGGTCGTACGTTTCAAAACTTTGCTGCGAATTACAATTCTGTAAGTCTTTGGGAGACTAAGTGTCTTTATCCTTTTGTTGTTTTTTTTTTTTAAGGTTTCTATCTTTTGCTTACATGGAGCCGCTATCATTGAAACAGGATACCATTTAGCTTAGGAAAGCACATTTGTAGAAAAATCTTCACAAATCACGTCAGAAGTAGTGATAATCATCTCCAATACATAACAGTGGTAAACAAACTAAGTTTATATCAAGGAATCGGTTGTCTAAGTCCTATCTTAAAACTAGTTAAGCAGTTCTTCATTAATGCTTTAGAAGTCGAATGTACTTCCCACACTCGACTTGTGTTTCTGCTACAGATCAATTCAAGACAAGATTTTTTGTTTACCAGGTGCTATAATTGCATTTAAGATCTGTTTATACATAAATATTTTAGTCTAAATCTAGTCTTGTTCAAATGTAGAGTTTACGGCTTGTTACCGCCCAGATTTCGAAGACATGATTACACTACACCGAAAGCAACGCGAAATTAAATTTGTACCTATCTGAACAAAATCATGATGCCTTCACCTTTGCTAGTGTTAATTGCGAATAAAGTATTTTCCAAACTTACGAGCAATTTTCTCCCTGACTAAAATTGCTTCTAAACTTGACCCAGTAAATCATTATAAGCTACATAAATCACGAATGCATTATTTTACAACATGGGGACGAAATTAGACAAAGTGTCCATGCTTTGAAATTTGTATTGCAGAGTTTTGCGAAAACAGAGATCAAGCAAAATTAAGGAAGATATTTTCAACAGAAGCTGATCATTTGTCAGGGGAAACAAGTCTGTCAATAGCACAAATTCTAAAATGTTTCGACGCAATTCCAATGCTTTATAAAGAATACAGCGGCGAAGTCTGTCCAATGCAAACTGCAAGCTTAACCATTGACGACAAGGCCGCAATCAATTACATCGGTGGCTACATTGTCAAAAAAAATGTTAATAACCGATGTTTGTCGAATGAGGAAATTTTTTCCTAAGAAATGAGTAGTGAACAGTAGCGACTCTTTTTTTTGCGACGTTACGGATTCGCTTGTACAGCAGCTGCTTTTACTGAGCTGCGAAAAAGCGCTAAGAGAAAATTCGTCAACTCATTTCGTCAACTTATCCAGTCTATCGAAAAGCTTGCAGTCAGCAGTACTACATCACATAAAACTTTTAAGTGGTGGCCGTGAAATTTCAAACGAAATACCAAAATGTGTATAAAAAATTACTTCTTTGTATTTCAAAATCAGAGGACATCGATTAGCAGTGGAACTGCCAATGAAAAAATTGGTAATAAATCTGTTAAAAGTCGTTCTCTCCGAAAATCTTTGAAATAAAACGTTTTCAATTCGTCATGGAGCAAAACAAAAGTGTGAACTTGCAGCAGTACTAAAAAATCAATTACAGAAGGAAGGCTCTATTCCACCGGCAATACCTATCTACTTTTTTATTAATTTCACCCAAATTGAACCCAAACTCAAAAGCATACCGTAAAACTAACTCCAAATCTAACGCACACCCTAATATTGATCTTTAAAAAGCAAATAAAAAAAATGCGTAGAGGAATTTCTCATTTTCGTTCTTTTTAACTTAAAATTTTCCAGTGAAATATTCACTCCATTATAGAAATATCCAGTGCAGAGTAAATTTCAACCAAAATTCGCGTTTCTGAAAATGCATGACAAGCAAATACGAGAGATAGTCTAAAAGAAATGCATGTTTTGTAACAGGAGTGGTCGAGTGCATAGATCGTTTGCTACTGAAACGGTAGGCTCGGGTTCAATTCTCGGTCGGGTCAAACCAAAGACTATACAAATAGGTATTCACAGCTTCCTTGCTTGACGTTCAGCAATAAAAACGGACAGTGTGAAGCCTAAACCGTGTGTGGTAGACAGGTACGCAGGTGTCAGCTTGACTTGAAGACCGAAAGATCCTTTCGCTGTCTCCTGGCCAAGGCAACTTGGTGAATAAAACGTAATTACAATTAGGCATGCTTTGCGCTGAAATTTGGCTAAAATGTTGAGGCATATGTTTCAATGAGATTTCAACTTATATTAAATTAAGTATAAATAAAACCTTAGCTAAGCCAGAGGTTCTCTGGAAGCTACGTCAGAGATTGGTTAAAAACCAAAAGCTGTGATCAAATTCCTTGAGGCTGATAAAGAAACTTTTAATTTAGACATTCAAAAACATATCGTAACGATGCCTTAACATTATCATGATGTGCAAAAACGGACCTTCTGTCAAATACTCAAAAAAGTGATTTAGGAAAAACTAGTTTTGGTAAGGTTGCTTTCAAACTTTTGTTGTTGCAGACAAGAAAAGCAACATTTCAAAAGATATTAAGCACAAAACAATGAATTATTTGGCATTACATCTCATAGTGGGCCATGGTTTAGGCTAAGACTCTTAGAGAATTCACCTTGCAAAACCCAATCTGAAGATGGCAAAAGTTTTTTCCGCACAATAAATGCTCAATCAAACATCTAAATCTCTAATGTGGCTACCGGAGTACAATTAGCCTAATTAATTGCATATTTAAAATTAAACGTGAAAATGCATTATTTACAATAAACGCAATTGTCAAAATAATAAACACAATAAGCGCTGTACTGTAAAACAACGGCATTATTCCGGTAACCAAACTGCTAAAACCCTGGGTTTTGGTGCCTTCTTCCAGGTTATCTTTGATGACCAAAATAAGCCTCCAGGCTGTCTTGAGATATTCTCCGACTTAAAACGCATAACAAATCACGCTGCAGGAGAGGGCAAACAAGCGCTACCATCCCTTTTGTTGCCATGCATAATCCCTCATAAGTTTGCTTCGACAAAAACGATATTTCCAAATTTTTCCACATTTTCCAGCCTTTGTTGCCACAAGTTTGGTAAAAATTTTTCTTCCAACCACTTCAAGCGGTGATCGTTGCAATCACTAAAAAATTGAACAGATGTTAAGGACAAAAAGCTGCACGTTACTCTATTTATAATACGCAACCATTGCTGGCATTTGCTACTAAAACAGTGGTTCCCAACCTTTTTTTAACCGTGGCCCATTTTCAGTTTGAAAATTTTCCATGGCCCTACTCTCAAAGTATTGCTCAATTGCAATTTTCCACTATCCTGAGCAGTAGCGTAGCCAGGATTCTGCAAAAGGGGGGGGGGGGGAGATTTTTTGGAAGCTTGAAACATCAGTAAACGAACTTGACCCAAATTTTCATCAGTCTTGAATTAGATTGAAACAATTTTTCCGGCCGAAAACAGGTGATCTCCTATATAAAAAAAAGGTCTTCACCAGAAATCAAACGGTTTTTCTGGCCGAAAACTAGTGATCTCCAAAAGAAAATAAAAGGTCTTCGCCAAAATTCAAACGTTTTTTCCGGTCGAAAACGGGTGATCTCCAAACAAACAAGAAACAAGTCAACTCGGCCATTCACTGCAACTTTCTGACAATGTCAGGGAATAAACAGGTCATCGTGCAAATACGAATTTTTCAAACCAAACTGCTCTGTGGCCCACTTCAAAATACTTCTGTTGTCCACCGGTGGGCCATGGCCCACAGGTTGAAAACCTCTGTACTAAAACTTAAACGAGGACTAAAGGTAAAATCAATGGGGGTATTTAACGTTAGACGAATCGTATTAGACTAGATTGGAGTTAACTCCATCCTTTTTAACCAAGCCGTCCCAGAGATATTCTACCTCAAATACGACCTAAGGCGTCTAATGTATTAAATTTTAATAATTTTTATTGGTGACCCTGACGTGATAGGCTTAGCGTCGTTAGCAACCTCTTTGCAGTTCTACCCTAAAGCAACGCCGGTATTAGGCTACTTCATTGAGTCGTTTCGCTGCGCACTAATCAGTTGATCTTGTAGGCACAAGTCGCCAATAACTGATGGTTTACTACTTTATCAACTTTACTAGCCTTATTTTGCCTGGTTCTTAGACGTTTGTTACCTGGGCTACCAAATAGTCGCTTCTTTTTTCCAGCTTGTATCTATTCTGCTGACCAGATGAAACTGATTAGTGCGCATCAAAACGACTCAATGCAGTAGCTTAGTAGCAGCGTTGCTTTAGGTTAAAACTGGGAAGGTGTCGCCTACGACCCTAAGTCTATCAACGCCATGGTTGCCAATCAAAGTTTATAAGATTAGAGGCTCCTACGTTGTGTTGAAACAAAATATCTCTGGAACGGCGGGGCCAAGAAGTATGGAGTCAACGCCAATTTAGTCTATTGCGATTCGTCTAACTTTTGATATGCCCGTTGATTTTGCCTTTAGTCCTCGTTTGAAAAAATCTGCGCATTTTAACTTAATTAAAAGTAGACCATTAGTGATAGGGTTATAAAAGCATTACTTTGCCGAAACGCAGAGATTTGAACGAAAATAATGCTGCCTTCCCAAAATAAATAAGCTTTAGCCAACATTAACATTTGTATCACAATCAAGTGAAAAAATGGATTCCTATTGACTTACGTGTACATTTGAAGAATGGCTTTACCATATCCTGGTCGTGTATTCATGCAGTCGAGCTACTTATCCACGATATCAACAAACTTAGCAGTTTCCTCCATCTCAGCTAGTTTGTTCTCGGTAGCATTTTTTATTGCTCTAGCTACTGCAGCTGACAGCGTTTGAGCAGCTAGCCTGACGCTCATCTTCGAATAGCTGGTTCGGTGTAGATGCCGTGAGCTAGAACGGTAGCGCGCCAGGTCCCCAACTGCACGTAAAAATTGAGTTTGAGAATTACACAGCATTTGTGAAAGTAGAAGCAAGTACAAGCTATTAAAATTTTTTTTTTCATTTGCTACAATGTACTAGCTACTTGCTTGAATGAAAATGTGTTTGTTTCTGAAACGAAAGGTTTATTCCCTGGCCGGAAAGCTAGGTACAGATGTTTCAAAAGCTCACCTCAGCAGCAACATTTCCTGGAAAGGAGCAGCGTTGCACGCAGAATGCATGCTCAATGACGTGGATACGGTCCCGCCAACTTCTTGCACGCTTTATTGTAACTCAAGCAAGTTTAACACATATTTGGTAGCTTTCTAATTGGATTGTAAAGTCTTATTTATTAATCAAAAATCAACAGCATTATATGCCAAAATTATAGCACAAAAGTAGATAAAACTTTACTACTTTAATTTGGACTTACATTCTGTGCAACTCATCAAATTTGAAAAGCTCCCAGGTAACATATTTGCTATTGCAGAAGGTCATCTTTCGTTTTGGTTTGGTGCTTTTTTCTCGACCAGCAAACAAGCAATTTCGAGTGGTTTTCAGTAGGTGGAGAGGATCAGGAATAAGGTACAACTTTTTCTCTTGGTTGGAAGAAAATCAATTTGTCGCTTCAAAGGGAAATCGCCAACAGTGCACATACACTTGAACATCGATCTGTTAGCAGCCAGACCGTCCGCAATGATGGCGTAAACCTTGTGTGAAAAAATAAAAACGTACAGTTTTTGCTATCAAAGACGTTGCATAAATACTTATCTAACAAAACGAGACAAATTTACTTAGTCGCCACGAAACCAAAAAATAATGGCAAGGTTATTGTAGCTCGATAACTCTTATGTTTAATATTTTGAATGCATTGTAGTAATAAATCGTCGCTATTGTGTCAAACTGTCGTAAACGTGAAAAGCTCACTTTCTCAGAAAATCAACAAATAGGTACATCAGTTTATTATTTTGTCTAATGCTCATCTTACCATTCTTCTTGAAAAATATACCATTGGTAAGCAGGCGCGCAACCAAGATTTTGCTAAGGGGGTCAAGTTCAAAACACGTTTAAAAACATCCATATTTGGGTTAAATTTTCTGCGTGATTTGGCTGAAGGGGACTGAAGCCCCCCTAAGCTTCTATGGCTGAGCCACTGTTCGTAATACAAAGTAATAAACCATGTTGTGTTGGAACTACAAAGTTTTAGTCTTTAAACAACGTATTTGGTTTCTGATTTAATTTTTTTTTTTGTACTTACTACAGTCTGCCAAAAAGCAAAATCGAAGAATTTTCAACATAAGTTATTAACAAAGAAGGTGTAATTTACTTTTTCACAACATTTCACTAAATATGAGCAATTGCAAAGCAGAAAAACATGATAAATACCAAGTAGTGTTGCTTATATTGATTGGAAGTAGCAAGTCTACCAGTTGGTACATGTGGGACGTATGGTTCTAATTGTAAATAATGTAGTTGACTCCGTAAATTATAGAAAAACACACGCCACAATAAACTGTAAATAAAAATATATTTTATTGCACTAATCTCTAACTAAGCTAAATAAAAATAAACGTAAACGATTTAACTGTAAATAAAGATCAACAAAATACTTGATTTGAAATTGAACTGAAAAACGTCGACGTTGATAAAACTATGTTGCTGTTGTTGCTTGTTGTTGATGCTTGTTCCAAAACCAAAAGAGAACTCAAAATAGTTTTCTGCGTCTGAGTTCGGACAGTGAGAAAAAGGCAAATGTCACACCACCAATCAGCGCATGCTCTAAGCAACCTTCTTGCAAACACCAACAGCGACGCGAAATCACATGATTAGTATCACAAGCCGGTTGAACAGAACAAGGCTTCGATTCTAGGCGAGGTGACAGCCGTCACACTAGCCCGCCCCCAGACGAGAGACGAGGCGATAAAACACACAAAATGATGCATACAAAGAACTTGAGCCTAACACTAACTGCCTAGGAGTGTTCAGAAGAGTGTGACCCTTTTCACAACCGGTGATCTTGAGGGGGAAAGTTCGATTTTATGTTGCTGCTACCATAAAGAACAAGCATATAATCGGTGTTGAAAACGGTATGGTTGTTTCGTGCGTGTATTCGAGTTGATTGGAGTTTGCGTTGAATAAAATGCTTAAGCCCGCAAGTTAACGAGTTGTTGTATGAACTGTGGTCGTACCAATTGTAGCGATCAAGTCATAATAAAACGATAGCATTTTACGAACAATGACGTAACTTGTGCACCGAGCATGTGCTCTCAGAATGCACTGGGATGTACTCTTGAGAGTGAAAACGCACGATTTGATTTAAATAACTTCTTCTTTGGTAGATTTCTTGTTTAAACCTTGATGTAGCTTGCAGCAACAACAACTTTGCGTTTATTGGACGAAAGTTCATTCGCAGGATCTTGCTTTGTTGTTCTTCTCGGCACACTCTCCTGTCAACCAGCAGCAATCCGTGAGTGTTGCGACTAAAAAGAAAAATGAATGATTAGAAATATGTCAGGACCAGTGAGCGAGTTACTACAAAAATATGATAAATAAATAAATTATGATAATAATACATTAACGAAATAGTGAGGGACCATAAGCAAGTGATGAAAACAAAATAGCACAAGGTATATTCATATAGACTGTAGACAAAACAAGTCGTTTATGATCTATGAAGCGATCGTAACGAGATTCTGAAAAAAAATTAAAAATGTTGAATGTTTACGTTTACAGTACACAAAAGTATATACACAAGTTAGCATCTTCAAGACGGTTCCCTAGGGTAATTTAGGAAAAAAAATGTTTTAGTAAAAATGTTTACCTGCTGTGAGGTATATTATACCCGTCCGAACTAGAACAAAACACAAAGAAAGTTGCTGAACCAGAACAAGTACCGATGAGTGATGACGTACTACCAACGATGATAACTCTGAAACTGATCGCTAAAGTGATGTAGCTGGAACGACAAGTGAAAACAAGAGAACAGGAGTTAAACTAACCAATCCTGAGAGCAACACACGACATCCATTCACACGACTGCCTGGCCAGGGCTTCATACACTTCCAAACACCCACAACAACAAACATACACAACCTAGAATAGTCAACGTAGAACTCCGGAACCTGTCAACTCAATGTCGTACCACCGTAGTGCTGAAATGTAAAAAACAGGTTGATTCAGCGCTGCAGAAACACTACTTACATCGTAAAGCGTTGAGGGGTCTTGACTACCCTGCCATACCTGGTTTGAACTTGATCGGAAGATTTTGCAGCTTGTTCAGGTATTGAATCATCATCATGGGTTGGAGCAATCTTTTCTTCAGTGGAAGGTTCGACGGGAATTGCTTCATCGAATGGTGATTCAGGGGCTGTATGGAAGACTTTAAGTCTATCGACAGATACTGACTTTTCTGAACCATTGTTTGGATCCTTTAACACAAAATATTTGTCACACCGCTTGATAACCTCAAAAGGACCAGAAAATCGAGGTGACAAGGGTAGTTGCACAGCATCATTTCGAACAAGCACCATTTTGCAGTGCTGGAGCTGTTTGTCAAGATAAGTAGACACTTCAGAATGAACTTGAGGTGGAACAGGTTTTAGGTCACTAATAAAATCCTTTAAATGTTGAACGAGGTTTTGTCTCTGTAAAACACTTGGCATATTCTGAGTTTTAAACTCACCTGGTAAACGAAGATCTTGGCCATACACCAATTTAGCTGGGGAAAGAGGAAAATCCTCCTTCATGGTAGTGCGTAGAACCAATAAAACAATAGGAAGATTGAAGTACCACATGTCTGGAAACTTTTGCATTCTCAGAGCATCTTTCAGACGTCGGTGCAAATTTTCAACCAGCCCATTGGCTTGAGGGTGATAACTGGTGGTAGTAGCATGCTTAATTCCTAAAACGCTCATAAGTTTTTTCCAAAGATAGCCTGTGAATTGACCACCTTGATCCGTTACGACCGATAACGGACAGCCAAAATATTGAATCCAACCGCTAACGAATGCCTCAATTGTAGCCTCTGCTGTAATTTCTTTCATGAGGGTGGCTGTAAACCAACGGGAAAAACGATCAACTACTGTCAATAGATATCTACAGCCATTGCTAGAGGGTAAAGGTCCAACAAGGTCAACATGCAAATTTTCGAAACGACCCGAAGGAATGCTGAACTGGCCTAACGGAGATTTGTTGTGGCGAATGATTTTACCTTTGTGGCATGAAACACAGCACTTAACCCAATCTCGAATATTTTTTTTCATATTTTTCCAAACAAATCTACGTTGTAGTAAGTTGCGAGTGGCTTTAATGCCGGAGTGTGCCAAGTTATGAATTTTGTCAAAGACAACTTTTTGAAACTGTTCAGGTATGATAGGTCTTACTTTGTCAGTAGAAACATCACATAAAATGACTTGATCTGAATCTTCAATTTTCACTTCAGAAATTTTCAAGCTTGATTTGGAAGGGTTTTCAATCAAAGATTTAATGAACGCGTCATCTTGTTGAGCTTTGGCAATTTCATTGTAATTTAAACCTTCCTGAAAAAACTTCACGTCATTTATTTCAACTCGTGATAAAGCATCGGCCACTACGTTTTGATCACCATGCAAATGCCTTACGTCATTAGTAAACTCTGAAATGTAGCTCATTTGTCGGCTTCGTCTAGGAATGATTGGCTCGCCACGAGAATAAAATGCATGAACAAAGGGTTTGTGATCTGAAAACAAGGTGAAACTGCGTCCATCAACAAAATGCCTGAAATGTCGAATTGCGGCATAAGCAGCAAATAGTTCACGATCAAATGCACTGTAATGCTGTTGCGTTTTATCGAGTTTTCGTGAAAAGAAAGCAATAGGTTGCCACGTACCTTTAAATTCTTGTTGTAAAGCACCACCAACAGAAACGTCACTGGCATCTGCTACAATGCTCAGTTTGCAATTTTCACTAGGATAAACCAATAATGCTGACTCAGCTAATAAATCCTTGCTTTTTTGAAAAGCGGCTTTGGCTTCTTCGGTCCACGCAATTTTACGAGAATTTTTGTTGCCTTCCTTTTTCAAATATTCGTTAAAAGGAGCAAGATAAAAAGCCAAATTTTGTACAAAGCGGTGATAAAAATTTATCATTCCCAAATAAGTGCGCAACTGTTTAACATCCTTAGGTAAGGGGTACTTTTGAATGGCTTCAACTTTGGAAGGTAGTGGTTTGATACCATTGTCAGTCACAACATGACCAAGAAACTGCAGTTTCGAAAGTCCAAACTGTGATTTAGTGGGATTAACAATCACACCAAAATTTTTAAGTCTACTAAAAAGTTCATTCAAATGCTTAACATGTTCATCAGGAGAGTTAGAAAACACAATGATGTCATCCACATAGGCTATTGCATTAGACATACCTTGCAAAACATGATCAATAAACCGCTGAAACGTTGCACTAGCATTCCTTAAACCAAACGGCATGTACAAGTATTCAAAAAGTCCAAAAGGTGTCGTAATTGCAGTTAAGGCAATGGAATCCTCATCAATTGAAATCTGATGATAGGCTTTTACCAAAGCTACTTTTGAGAAAATGCTGGATCCGCCTAATCTGTGGAATAAAGTTTGTAAGTTAGGCACAGGATATTTGTCAACAACTGTGCCTCGATTAATCTGGCGATAATCTCCACATAACCTGAAAGTGTTACCACTAGCAGAAGATTTTGGCACCATGTGAAGTGCTGATGCAAAGGGTGAGTTAGAACGACGTATTATGCCAGCTTCTAATAATTCGTCAATTTCTTTCTTAGCACATTTTAGTTTTTCAGGAGATAGCTGTCGTACTCGCGCAGAGCACGGATAATCTTCAAAAACAATTTTGTGAGTCACTTTGTGTTTCACTTTGTTCAGCTTATCCCGAGGACAAGTCACTTCCGGGTAATTTAACAACACATCCGAAAACTTATTTTCAGACACAAATGAAATAGGATAATCAACTTTGGAAGCCATCTGGAAAATTAACGGAATGCTTTTGGTATTCTCAAAAACTAAGCATTTCTTATTGAAGTTAACAGTCATGCCAAAATGAGTTAAAAAATCGGAACCAATTATGTTGCACTTGACATCAGCGACATTAAAAATCCAACTAAACTTTTGCTGAGAACCTAATTGCAGTGTGAGAGGTTTGTTACCGTACGTTGCAATCGGCGAGTGATTTGCTGCAAACAATGATCTTTCATACGATTTAAATGATTGGTCAATTCGTGTAGGTCGAACAATCGAGACCTCAGCCCCGGTATCAACTAAAAATTTCGTTCCAGTTTTAATGTCCGAAACATGAGGCAGCGGACTTTGATCCTCATCCACCTTGACCGCTACTGAGGTGGACTTCACTCGTTTCCCGCAATGAAATTGCAGGGTTTGGTGCATTTCTTTGCACGAGATCCAAATGTTTTATGAAACCAGCAAACGTCTGGTTGTTCACGAGTTTTCCACTTATTACCTTTGTTAAATTGATTAAAGGGCTGCTGCTTATTGAATTTATTTGATTTACCAGACTTAGTAAAATTTAAGACATCATTCAACTTTTTTTCTAAAGAGTCCATTCTCGAAAGAGTTTCGCTGTTATTAGACGCAGCTGATTGTTCAGATTTCTTGTGGTCGATAGCAAAAAGAGTATTTTTGACAGCCGACTCTTTGCCACTAATCATCTGGTCTGCCGTTATAGCCAATTCATCTAGAGATAAGTTTTTAACTGCTATCAAACAATTTCAAATGTTTTCAGGCATTTTGGCAATAAACAACTCACGAATCATTTCTTGAGACATGTCACTTTTAGCTAATTTGGTCCTCAACATGAACAAAAATTGAGAAGGTTTCTCGGCTGTAACGGAAGAATAATTGAGAAGTTCGTTCACTCTGCTGCTTAGGTTGGGTTCGAACCATTGTAACAAACGCTGTTTAATACATTGATACGAAGCCTGATTAATCAAAAGATCGTGTAGAATTAGCAAAACGTCATTCGGGAGACAAGAAATTAAAGCGTTTTTTTCGCTGTTCATCAGCCAAAAAATCCACACTGTTGCAACTTCAGTTCAAATAAACTAAACCAAATAGTGGGCATAGATTTATCAAAATCACGAAATACTTTACGAGTGGCATTATACAAGCGATGCTGCCAACATTGGTCGCAATTAGTATCACGTTGATGAGAATGAGAATTACATGAACCAGATTCATCCGCAGATAAAGCTTCATCTTTAGGATTTACTTTTACAAGTTTTACCTGGTCATGAGTTGTTGCTGCTGAAGTTTCTTCAGTATTAGACATATCGCTCTGTTTGCGAGTCTTCTTCTTGGAGTGTGCTGTTGAAGCCGAAAGTTCACCAAAATTTACTCGAATCGAAATTATTTGATTTAGCCTGTGATCTAATAAAAGGTTTAGTCCCGGTAGCCAGTTTAAACAAAAACTAATCTTTTTATGAACCGTCTTGAAAATACCAAGAAATTTGCACAAAAAATACAAAAAACGGGGTCACCAATTTGGGACGTATGGTTCTAATTGTAAATAATGTAGTTGACTCCGTAAATTATAGAAAAACACACGCCACAATAAACTGTAAATAAAAATATATTTTATTGCACTAATCTCTAACTAAGCTAAATAAAAATAAACGTAAACGATTTAACTGTAAATAAAGATCAACAAAATACTTGATTTGAAATTGAACTGAAAAACGTCGACGTTGATGAAACTATGTTGCTGTTGTTGCTTGTTGCTGATGCTTGTTCCAAAACCAAAAGAGAACTCAAAATAGTTTTCTGCGTCTGAGTTCGGACAGTGAGAAAAAGGCAAATGTCACACCACCAATCAGCGCATGCTCTAAGCAACCTTCTTGCAAACACCAACAGCGACGCGAAATCACATGATTAGTATCACAAGCCGGTTGAACAGAACAAGGCTTCGATTCTAGGCGAGGTGACAGCCGTCACACATGCAAACAAATATCAGTATTTTTTGGCATTTTACGGTATAGTGCATACCAAAGGTAGAGTCGAGGACACAAGGCTCGAGGCCAAGGACACAAAAAAATTTCGAGGCCAAGGACAGCCCTCTCGAGGCCAAGGACCAAGGACACAGACGCAAGTGTTCTCTGAAAAAAAAAGGTCTTCAAAAATTTTTTCAGGCAATCTCAGAAAAAAAAGGTCTTCAAACATTTTTTTCTAGCGAAAAATGTCTTCAAAAATTTTTTTTCAGGCGATCTCTAATTGAGGAAACCAAAATAAAGGTCTTTACAAATTTTCCGCAAGGTTTCCGGCGTTTTCCAACGAAATTTCAACGGTTCAAAAATAGTGCTGTTCTCGAGCCCAAGGACAGGGCAATTTTCGAGGACTTGGGGCCAAGGACTTCAAAATGTGTCCTCGGGGCCAAGGACGTCCTCGAGGACTCCACCTCTGGTGCATACGTGTTTGCATTGGATTTTTGGCCTCTTCTATAAACTCCACAAATCGGTTACATCCCTTCCTCAGGAGTAAATTTAGCTGAACATATTGCTACAATACTGCACATTAGTTTTGAATACAAAATTCTAAGTAGAAAGTTTAAGGTAAGCACTAAACATATTTGGCTTACAAGGTTATCCTACTATGACAATTACCTTTATTCCCTGCTTCTCACATGCACACTCCCTCATTGTAACACATTCCCACATGACGGAGGAAAGCTGGCCCGCAGCAATTGAGGAGGTACTAAAATACGCTACTGGATATTTAAGCCCAAGTGTTCCAGAAAATGATTTTGCATGCACAATAAGAGCATGTGGACCTACTTCTTCTTCGTGTGGATTATGACGATGGTCAAGATCAGTAAATCCAACTACAGATCCAGTTCCTGAGTCATAGACCAGGTCTTGTCGAACTACATTTCAACAAAAAAAAACTATTAATGTAAACTATCTTCAACCTAAAAGTTATCAGAAATTGATTATGTAATACACAAAGCTATTCCAAATCGTATAATTGTTCTGTAATGATTGGTAGTAAGCAGGGAATTAAACTCAGGCCTAAGAATTGCCAGCCAAAGTTGTTGTGGAGATCATTCATTGATAGTAAACTTTCATTATTTTCGCAAAATTATTCAAATTTTCATTTACAATTTTGTTAACAGTACCAACTTGTTTCTTTTTTTCAAAAAATTGATGATGGTCTTTACGCAGTCGAAATCAATTTTATTACTTTGACAATATAAAACTTTTATTAATTTCACGCAAACAGTTGACTGATTATGTGAAAACAATTAGCGTGAGTAAAGTAATTACATACAGTATATTGTTAACGTTAATCAGAGGGCAATCACATTACCACAAAACATTTTTGAATGCACTTAACAGAGAATTTATTTAGTGTGTGAGGCGTTACATTTTAGATTGTGATGGTATTCCTGTCATTTTATCCACAGTGAGAAATATGCAGTTTTCATTCATTCCACAGTCTCTTACATAAGATTGAATGAAATTGATGGTCTGTGGGGCCCAACCAGTAGTTGGCTTCTCAACATTACTGAAAGTTATTAATATCATTCACCAACGAAACATTTATTCAGATTAATAAAAGGTGCTTTACCGGTGAAATACAAAAGCGAATATGGTATTAACATAAATCTGTTGCATAAATAAAGCGTAGGTCGAATATATTTTCATGCCACCGTGTTTAAGCCTAGCACCTTCTTGGTGTTTGCTGGCTGTACACTTACTATTTTAGGTTTTACCAAACAAACCAAACCACAAGTTGCCTAACCACTCTATACCCTAGACCATAGATTACTACTTCCTTTTCCTGACTCAACATGTCATTATTGCATTAGCATCTTTTCGCTATAATTGTGGGAGTCAAGAATACAATTAATGAATGGTATTTAACCTAAACGTTTATTTGGTATTTCACGGCAGTCAGTATGATAGATAATAATATTTCGTTTAGATAAGTTATTTAAGCAATTGAGCTGTCCTGAATTTTTAGGCACATTAGGGCAATTACCGGTAATCAAGCAAAATTTGCTTAGATGGTAAGACTAAAACTTTTTGCAAATTATGGTAGCAAGCTGGACTTTTCATTGCTAGAGTATTCAGATTCAGATTTATTTATTCATACCGGTACTAAATTTAAGCACTTCACACATAAATACAAAAAAAATGGGAGACAACGAAAAGACAATACGGTCATCAGTGTCAGCTGCCATCCTACTAAAGGTTAAGATTTTAATAAATACTTTTGATGCCAATTACATTTGTAAATTTGGAGATTTTTCAAATAAAAATATCATGTTTTAGCAAATATTAAACAATGAACACAATAAAAAACAAACATAGCACACAGAATAATTAGCAAAAAAAAAATCACAAGAAAAAAAAGAGAACATAAAAAAAGAAAACAAAAAAAAAATCATAGACAAACTAAACAAACTAAAAAACAAATAAATAAATAACAAAAATAATAGTAATAATAATGATAATTAAATAGAAAAGCAAAACAGAAGACCAAAAGCTAATATCAAGCCAAATCAATTTTCCATCACTAATTATTCAGTATAGCAGTTAAGCAATCGCCTCTTATATTAATATTTAACGGAGTTATTAAAAAAATTTTTCATATCACTGGGTATCTCACGCCATATTTTTGGGCCTGAGAAAGAAATGGTTGATTTGCCTTTTTCAGTTCTTGCAGAAGTTTGGACAAAGTTTGACTTAGTAGAAGTTCTAGTGCGATAATGATGAAACTTTTCGACTTTGGAGAAACCAAACTACAAATTTGAAATGTTATTATTGTGAACAGAATGCATAATCTTAGCTAATTGCAACTTCACAATATCATTAAATTTTAACAATTGCAATTTTTGGTATAGAGGGGAAGCAGAATGATGCCAACGGGTATTGGTCATAATTTTTAAAGCTTTGTTTTGAAGGGTTTGAACAGGTTTTAGAGAGGTTTTGTTTGCCTGTCCCCATAAGGAAGAACAGTACTGAAGGTGAGGATAGATCAGTCCATAATAAGCACACTTTAGAGTGGATAAATTAACATATTTTCTTAAATTTGTTAATGCCTAGTTACCATGGGCAATTTTTGAACATTGATTATGTATATGTGGTTTCCATGATAGATCTTCATCAATTATTACTCCCAAATATTTTACATGCTTGACGTGAGCAATATCATTCTTAGAGTAAGAACAAATCTAAAAAAAACGCAATTCACCAAATAGTAGCCAAGTGCAAAAGTTTTTGCAAGTCAATTTTCAAAACAACTAATTCTATTTTTTATTAATTATGCTTTGGCAAGACCTATTTCAACAGGAGCGTAATGAGAAAAGTTGATCTAATGGACACCGAATTTAATGAATTACATCAATTAAAACTAATTTGAACATTAATTATGCAAGTTATTATGTGATCAATTCTACGCTCAGATAACCGTTTTTCGTAATTTTGGAAAACTATTCCTTTCAATTAGCAGTACACTACTATCCTCTATTCGAAAAGTTGGTAGTGGTACAGAACTTGAGATTTGCTTTAATCAGGATATTATTTCTTTGATGCTTTTCGTCTGACATATGTCAAAACATTCTTTCCCTAGGCTACTCTCCCTTCCATCTATTTGCACTTGAAGCCAGTTTCATCAAAACTTTCAACCTCACCCACTGCCCACAAACAAACATGCACACAGCTTAGAGGGAACACTGCCTACTGGCCTAGCATATGCGTATGCTGATAATGTAGCTATACAAAACTAGAAAGTCTAAAGTCAACAAACAGTTTAAAATCATCGCGCAAAAAACTTTTAACGTTTAGAAAAATATATAAAAATTGTTGTTACAATAGACATAGCCTGTAGTAGTCTACATGGTCTAGGCCTGACAATTAGTTGAATAGCCTCTTGCAATTAGTTTGATAGGCTTATTAAGTAGCAGTATGATGGAGCTCTAAAGTAACACTAAGGAAATGGAATTAATCTATCTTCACATGCATAAGCAGTCCAGTTATTTCTGAAAAATGGCTATGGAACCGGCCTCCGCATACTGTAACATCTAATTTTTGTTTAAGAATACAATAAATTTGATTTCAACCAAAAAAGTCATCTTCAGATATTATTGATGACTTATTCCAACAGAATCAATTTTTTTTGGTTATAACTTGATGATTGATGCTGATTTGAGCCATGTTTCAGTACGGTATAAGATTAATAACAAGACAGTTGAGTTACTGCTTTATCTTTGCCATTGTTTTAATCTGGTTCTTGCTGAGGAAAATTCAGCTAATAAAACATCTTTTAAGACACAAGCAATCAGTAGAGCTTTGTATAATAATGATACATAAAGCTACCGTACTAAATCTTATCTATCAGACAACCAAGTGAATTGCATTGTATTGTATAATAACTATGTTTGTACTATTGACAGACTAAACAATTCACCACTACTCAAAGCAACACCAAAAATGCCGCATACGATTGAAAAATAAATGGCGTTTATTTTATACCTTCAGTCATTCAATAATAACTAGGCTACTATCTCACAAATTTGGCTTGGCTAGAATAAAAATATTTAGAAACACCCACAGGGTAGGCAGTAGGTCTGAGGCCTACTGACCAAATACCCTAATGAAACTGCTTGCAATAAAATGCTACCTTTTCTGGCTTGCTTAACTCAGAACCTGTTTAGTGAGCGAACTGTTACCTAGCTGTGGTTACTAGCTGTAGCAATTTGAAAAGTCATTAGCTTACTCTGTTAACATTGAAAGCAAAAGCTAAGGCAAAAGTTTTCTTCACTAAAACTAACCTATCAGTAGCCTATTACTGTCAGCTTCCGGTAACTGTTAATATTAGGCTACCTCTTTTTCTGTGCTTGGTATAGGTACACCATGGTTTCACCTTAGGATCTGGGATAACCTAGGCTTCGTCTGTCATCAGTTCATGTCGCACCAGGTAGTCTATTGTAAGCTAGGTAGCTTGCCTAACCTAAAATGTTACAAACAACAAGCTGAGCTGTAACCCTAGAAACTACCATTAACTAGGCCAGCAGCTTTTTAGTGCTAGCCAGCAAGAACAAAATTACCGTACTTAAACCTACCACCACATTGCTAGAATCACGCTTCTCGCGTTCGATCTACTTTACCATTATTTGCATCGAAGTTCAATTCAACCTCTGCCATTTATATGTCATCTATAACCCATACCATTAACCTAATCGAGTCTAAGGGTGCGTTTACACTGGACGCGAAGCAACGCGAAGCGAAGGTTGGCGACCTTCGCGAGTGGTCGATTACGTCACTCGCGCCTTCGCGAGTCTTCGCGAGTGGTTGCTAATCTTCGCGACTGGTCGCTTCATAGGCTAATTTTAACAACTTACTTTTTAAATGTATTCAATGAGCAGAAAGCGTTGTGTACTTTATTATTGAAGCGCTATTATAGTAATCACAGGTTCTGTTTCGTCATAGCGCGCTGGAATTACCGGTAAAACGAAGATTGAGTTTATATTATGTTATCACGCAATAACCGTGAAGAAGAGTCTAGAGTAATAGCTCAGGTAACAAAACAATCTTGAGAAAAAAATTTGTAAAGTTTAAGTGAAAAACGAAGTACAGTAGATTGAATTTAGAAATGAAAAGACTAGTCATTTCTTCAAAAACGTAGTAGTAGTTAGCCTATTTACTAGCTATCAATGATTTGTTTAGATCCATCCACTGAAAACTTGCCATAATCTGTTTTGACGATGACAGTTCTGGGTTTTAATGCAGAAACGCAAAAAGCTGGAAGCAGATGTCAAAAGTTCTCTTTAGGTGTTTACTCAGTTGACAAATCCTTAAGCGCTTTCACCATCCATGTCTCATTATGGTAGTGGTAGATCTATCGGTATCTTGTAGAGTGTAAACCAATAGGCTAGTCTACAGGTACATTTAAATCATTAACTATGTTGTTTTTTTGATGTGATTTTTCTTTTTCAGGCAAGCATGTCATGATACCTGTAGTAAGCTTAAACAGTTGTTTGTATGTGTTATTTAGTGCTGTTTATGAAGACTTCCAATGTTAACTCTATGAGTGAAACTGAAAGCTGGATTTGTCATCAGTTATGTAGTAGAGGTTTTGCTTATTGTGCAATGGATTGCTGTGTTGATTTGCTGGAGAAAGCAAAAAAACATAGCAGTTTTTGCATGATTTGACACTATCATCGAAGGACAAGAATTTAGCACAGTGATACCTGATACCAGCAGTTGCTTTGAGGAAAAGTCAGCTTCTAAAACTAAGTTTGGTGTTTTATTCGCTAGTGGAGCGCTTATCGATGTTTAGTGCGAAGTTAAATGCTATCGAGAGCATTTTATTAGTTTGCATTTTCTTGCGGTACTAGTAGGCTACGTTGCGACGGTTGCGTTTACCTCAAAGGGCTTCGCTTTAAACCACCGTTTGTAAGATACAGACAAATTTATAGCAGTAAGGTCAAGCCCCCTCTTAGCATGTTTTTGGTTATGTCCCGGATAAAAAAAACATCTAGATTTTTTCATTTGAAAATTGTTACTCAAGCATCTGAATGAAAGTGTTGTTAGTTCTCACATTTTCAAGTAACTGACGCTTCCTTCCCCAGTCCAATTATTTTTATTATAAATGCTGTATCAAGTTTTTTGTTTAGTTCAGAGAATGGAACAATAGTAATGAACTTGCTTGGTGGGTACTTCTCTACCAATAATAGTCACCTCAGCAAAAAAACAGAACTCACTTTCTACTGGTTAGATATATATTGGCTTTCTAGCTCATCTAAATACACTGACTGCAATTGCAATGATTGAACTTCAGACTTAAAATTGTTTACTTTGTCACTTTATTCACCATGTAAAGCAGTAAAAATTTTAAGAGACAGTAAAAATGTTTTGAAATTCACAAACAACTAAATTCAGATATTACACAAAGACACAGTAAATGAATATTTAACACACTTGACACTTCTATTTTCATCAATTAGGACTGGAGTGAAAAATCACTACCAGACTACAATATTCATAATTATAAAACTTGGGGTAGTCCAAAACCATTGCTTCCAGTTCATTTTGATCACGGTTGCAAACCTCCAGAAACAAGAAGACTTTTAAGAGGACATTCAGAAGAAAATATTCCATGTTTGTTGCTATTCAAAGAAGTGACTACTAATTAGGCCAATCCAAAAGTTCATGGAAATTTTTCGATTTTTTGTATCTATCAAGCTCTTGTATGTAGCAGTGTAGCTTGAAACCAATTCTAAATACAGTTCTTTTCACCAAGTTGGCTTGGTCAAAAAGGCAGTGAAAAAAGTTTTGCGAGTTTTCCAATATTCAAGGAATTGTTCAATTGTGGTTACTTTTAAAACAACAAGCTAACAAACAATGGGTAAAAACACTATCAATACATTCAAAACTAGCCTGTTGGTGGGTTATTTTATATTCTGAAAAAAAACATCATGTTAGTTTAAGTTTACTTTAAGACAAAAAAGCAAAAGCTGCTCAGCCAAAAGAACTACTGGACTGGTCTTCTGCTATGCTGCACAGAATAAAAAGTTTTGGTTTAAAAGCTAGATGTCGTGGGGCTAGGCCTACTGCTTTGGTGTATTCATTTCATTATAATGAAGCTCTGAGATCCAGCATAGCTATGAAAGATCACTCTAGGATTTACAGCCTTAGCTGTCTAGATCCAAATTAACTTGGCTAGCCTAGAGCTATCCCGAATCTAACTTTGCCAACAACCTAGGCCTACTCTTTGGACTGATAAATAGGCGCTAAACCATACAAATGATACAAATAAACTATTTATATTATTTTCTAGCAAACTGCGATCGTAAAAATCAAATCAGTGAATTAGTTGGTTATCTTACTACTGCCTACAAGCAAGCGCTGTTGCGCAACTGCTCGCGAAGGTTGCGAGCGGTCGCAACCTTTCGCGAGCTGTCGATGACGTCAAATTTTGGTTGCTTTGCGTCGCTTCGCGTTGCTTCGCGTCCAGTCTAAACGCACCCTAAGATCCATGAAACTTCGCTACTTCGCCTATCAATGACTGTACCTGCTAGCATACAGTCACAGTATAAAAATATATCAGTAGGTTCACTCCAAGCAAAAACCATTGTGACGCGTGTCCGCATTTTTTGAGAGCCAAGCAAAACTTTTGGAGTCAAATGATGTCATAATAGTCACATCGGGAGCGGAATCGAATCACACCAAATGATAGCAATTGTTCTGAATTTTTTTGAATTTTGTCTCCACCTTACGGAGTTAAGTCCTTCCCCTTTTTCTACGGCCCTAAACATTGAAGAGCTGCATTTTTCACTACTGTCATGCTCCTGACGTAACTTGACGTAACTTTATGTTGTACTTTTCGTATCGAAATAAAATTGGTACCAATAAATCCGTTTAAGCTCGGGCTTTGATGCGCTCCATTTGTTACGTCACTTCTGCATGACGTCACAAAGTCACAAACGTAAAAATAACCTAAAATTGGAACTTTTCGTTCTTTCGGTAACTTTAGTTATGGGGGGTTTTGCTCGCGTTTGACACCCAAAAGTTTTCTTTTGCCCAAAACTTGCTCTGTCTCGTCAACTAGCTTTCCTGCAATTTTCTTTTTAATTGCTCAAGCATTTACAGAGATATCGTTGGTTGTTTCATGACTCGGTAAAGTTATAAAGATAATAGAGCATTTAAAGCCTTTGTGCTTCAAGTGATATAATTTTATTGTCACGTCATTGTCATTAATCAGCGACTTGATTGATGTCTTATAGTCCAAAACGAGAATTTTTTTTTCTACCATGGTTTTGCAGATTTATTACGTCACATCCGTGTCCAGTTCATATTCCGCTCTCAATTTCGCTTGATCCGCTGTGTTCACAGGCAAATTAACGCAAGAGTTACGTTAGCCTATTGGTTCGTAATCATGGTAGGTAATACGTCTAATATGTTAGCGTATCTAGTTAGCCTAGTATCATAGGTTATATGCCTAATACGTTAGCATATCTAATTGGCCTAGTATCTGTGTATACATAATCTACTAAGCATCACGGTTAAGCAGTTGACTTGAGTCTGAGCAATTGTTGGAATATTGGTAAAAATTAAAATGATAATAAAATATCATCATCAGTCATAGGGATGTCTAATGTGATAGTGATGATGTTAGTGCAATTCAGAGTTTTCTTCATGTGTGCATTTGTAAATGGCAGAAAGTGGCCAAATAATTGCTTTTTAGATACAGAATTTAGAATAGACTGGGCTACAGTAGACAGAGTCACTTACTGAGTTATATACCGTAATCAATCGATTCATCTGCACAACGCTCATACTAAGTAAAGTACTAAGTTTAAACAAATAGATGCTGGATTTTAGTAAGTTTAAGTAAGCACAGTAACCTAGGCTAGATCCGACATAGCCACAATAAGTTTGGGTTAGATTGAGGGTTCACTGTTTAGTATGCCATCTGCCATTCTTGTGGTTTTTACTTCACTCTAAGTTTTAACTTGATGCGCAGTGTTAACTTTAAAATGTTAAGAAGACCTAGGGCTATATGTAGGGTAGGCTAGGCAGATAGAAGGTTAGTAGTTAGTAAAGTAACTTAACCGTAAGCCTCGAGTTTGGTAACTTATTTTGCTGTTTGATGTGTTGAGCCTGAGTTAGTAGTGGCAATTTCTTGGTAGTCTAGAAGATGGCTACCCCAAACCTACTACTACCAGATCTCACATTAGATACGGTAGCCTAAATCATTTGTCTCTAGTCTCTGATCTGCTCGAAGAAAATTGAGTATATACCTAATTCTTTCCCACAATAGATTGTTGAACTTAAGAAAACTGCAACTGTTGTTGTACTCTATGATTGTTCAAAATACAAAATTATGTAGCGTACTACTGTGTAATACAAAATTGTGTACAACTTATACAAAATTGTCTATAAAAAGATTTCTTTGGCAAAGTTTCATCAAGAAGTACCAAGCATTTGTGCTACATTTTAAGGATTCTTCAAATCATCCTTTTTGTTTGTGTGGTTACTTTTTAGCCCAAGCCCACTAACTAACAATCGAATTTAATGAACATTACAGCTCTAACACTTATAGAAGTTTACAAGAAACCTTGTATGTAAGCAATCTTAAATTAATTTTCTCAGGAATTGTGAACATGGACTTATGAAAGCATCTGGTTTTACCAACTGGATAGTGCATCAGTATACCAATACAGAATTTGCAGCCTATGCAATACTGATATATGGATTGGTTTTATTTGAACTGGTAGGTAGGTGTTGTTTTTAGTTGGCAAAGTTCAGATTTAGTCCTTTAATACATACCGGTATTTCCAGTACATTTGCTATTTCACAATTTAGCTTATACAACAAAATAATGGGATTTACGTAAATTGCATCATGGTTTTATAATGGGTTTATAGTTTTTTTACTGTTAAAGTTGTCTTAAAACAGTAGTTTACTTTCTATGCTCAATGAAAAAAATTCTTTTAGGTATATGATCAATGATTACTCAATTATTCACTAACCTAAAAGAGATTTACTAGGAAACTTTGAGATTGATCGATTTGTAAATCACTGAATGCTTTGTGATACCAAAAAGGATAAAAGTCACCCTTAATTACAAATCGCATTAAATGACAAATCTTTCCCAACTCATCCTCATTTTTTTTTAGTGGGATTTCCCAAGCATGACGTTGTTAAAGTGACTCAGAACCCAAAAACAAAAAATATTTAGATTTTAAGTTTTTGGCTGCTAATGCAATGTCATAGCAGCATACATTCTCAAATTAGTTAATTTGTTGAAAATGGATTTGGTTTTTGCTTAAAAATATCGATTTAGTGTTTTGGAAAAAACGAAAACTACTCCGTTTCTTTTCCTCAAAACAAAACGAAGCAGGTGATGCTTAGTGGTAAAATTGATCTATAATACAACAATAGATAATTGTGGCCATTGTAATTTTCGTAAGTTGCGGCATAATAGGAAAATATTTTGCCCGGTTTGGTCAACATTGGATGCAAGCAGCACTTAAACTGTGAAATATTGCATGGAGAAACGCATTCGTAGTCTTGACTTGACGCATTCGGAATGCGGCAGCAATTTCATGAAAAGCTTGCCCCAAAGTCCGGTGAAGACCAAAAAAAAATCTTTACCGCAATTTGATGGAATATTCGGCCGGAAATTGACATTCTATCAGCGATTTTTTTTGTCTAAACGGCCAGGACGCTTTCTTTTACTAGGGGAACGCTAAATCTCGATGGGGCTGCTAACTCTCAATGGAGACGCGTCTCCCCAACAATTTAAATACTGGATAAGCGGTAGTCTACCGGTACGTAAAACGTCCATTAACTGTAGCTAGCCAGCAGTTAATACTAGCGTTAGACCTACATTGTGGAACAGCATTTCACATAAGCAGCTATTGCTTGCTTGGGCCCAGCATTGGCACGTAATTTCATTGGTTTAATGGAATAGCAATGTTTTCTAGCTAGAGCGAGTTTTGCTTCTCTGATAAATTATAGAATTAAACAGTAACAAAAGTTTATTGCAAAGATACAGGCAGTAAGATAAACGCAAGAAAAACTATAGACGTAAATTTCGCCAACTAAAATTCCGAACAGATTTTTGGCGGCCGTTCAGGTGACGGACTTGAGTTTGATTAAGCTCGACGACGGCAGCTTGGGAGGTTTCCGCAACTGTAAAAAAATAATTTAATTAAAAAGAATATCATACGTAGTAACAATATGATAGCTTAAAAGTAAAATTTCTGCAAATTAATGTAAACATTTCTGTAGTCATCTTTTTATAGTACTCAGTAATTCATAACAATGGTGCATATGAAAGTGTCTCTGGTAATGCCAGGTTCATTGACAAAACACTGCTGAAAATAAAAAAAGAACAAAACAGAGCCGTTGGTATCTGCTTTCAATGAAAAAATTGTTCAGAACTGCTTTGGTGCTCAGTACCCTCGAAAGTTTTCAATAATACTGAGATTTCAAGATACTGCATTAAATAAAATTCACTGTTTCGTTAGATTGGATTAAAGGTCAATTCAGTGGCGTCGCTAAGGAAGGGCGGGTGTCACCATTTTGGGGTGACACCATTTGTTTGTTTTTTTTTTGAGACCGAAAAACCACTAATTGGTAGGCAAAGACCTTTTTTTTGGTCATCACATACTTTCGGACTGAAAACCAACTCGTTTTGCTGCGAAGACATTTTCTTTTTGGTCTTCACCTATATTTTGGCCAATATAGGGTGCCACCACGAAATCCCGCCCCGGGTGCCACCATTCTTAGCGACGCCTCTGGGTCAATTGATTTAAACAGAATGTTTATCAAAGCCAGCCCAACAACTGCTAAAATATTTCTCAGCTGCCGCAGCAAAAATCGATTGGTTACTATTTTAGGTCACCACATAACCGCAGTTTCTCCCAACTTGACAGCGCAAAAATACTGTGTCTCCAGTTGAGACAGAGTGTCTGGTTTTTGATACACCACATCCTGGGGCGACCAACCTGATATGAGACAACTCATCAAGGGGCTCTGATGCTATCGAAACATCCTGACACCATACTCTATTTTGCGCAACACCATTTTTTCCTCTCGTCACTCTAGGACGGGTTTAATGAATACAAGATACAAGCAGGCAAAAAAAGATTTTAACCAAAACGCTTCTTGTTAAAATTTTCACATAGGCTGCTTGGACAAAAAAGTAGTTTTAACTAAAACGTGCGCATCTACAAGTAAAGTAGGTAAAATTTGTGTCTTTTTGAATAAGGGACATTTTCTAATAAAAGAAAATTGCATTTTCGCATTAATCCATAAAACCGAGGTTTCATCGTATCTTGAGTCAAAGTTTGCAAGTTTAGACTAATTTCAAGCGAAATTAAGATCGGGCGGCGCGGTTAACTACCATAATATGCCGACACTCCATAATTGAAAGAATACGAAACTACCTGTAGACTGAGCAGCATTGCGCAGATGTGGTTCTGTCGCCAAACAATCGCTGATGACTGAGTCTGATACCCAAAAGGTCGTCTTTATATTGAAGTAGAAACCTATATAACACAGTTAAATTGACGCAAACTGCAAAAATATAATTAACCGATTCAAAAATCTTTGCTTAGTGAACTTTTAGCTGTAGTACCGGTAGCGTTTATTCAAAAAGGCACTGTCTATAATAGAACGACTTGGCATATTATTAAAGATTCATCAGAGCATATTAATAAAAAACATTGCATATTAATAAAGTTTCTAAGCAACAGCAACTAACTTGAACAAAATCAACGGTGGAAACTTTTAGATTTAGTTTACAAAGGATTTTTTAAAGAATTACATCAGATTCTTAAGGAGTTACTGTCTCACATTAAATGCAGCAACCGGTTTGTAATTTCTTATATTTTTTTGTCTTAAATATTTCAGTAAATTCTGATTTGTGTTTTAGTTCAAAAAAATGAACTCTCTCTACTGTCACCCTTTGGCAAGAGGCTTCTAAACAAAACCAGGGTTATGAAAGAGTGAATACTTTTAGATTAAGTTTTTATCAGCTTTTTCTAGATTTACATCAGATTATTTTCAAGTTAATGTCACTCTTTGGCAAGAGGCTTTAAGTGGCAATGAGCAATATTTCATAAGTGTTATATTGATTTTAATTTTATTGCACCACTCATCAAATGAAATAATGCCAGACACTAGCAAAAAACTCAAAATTATCTCGGTGTACCTGATGGCAGTGGCCTTGCCACAATTCTGGTAGGCCTACTGTTATGCAAAAGTCAAAGGAGTATCAGATTGCATTGCTGGAAGCTGCTTTGAAAAATTTCAATAGAACTCGCATTTTCTTAATTTGATGGAAAATAATTTCGAAAAGTTCTATAACACAAAATTTAGAAAATGCAATGCTGCAATGATATCCAATGTAATTACACCAACCAAGAACTTAAAAAAGCATTCTACTCCAGTTTTTCATTTTTGACCAAAAGTTTGGGAAAAGCCTATAATGCATTCTCACCAAATTTGTACTTTCTACCTCTTGCCATTTTCAAGACAATAACTTTTCTCTGACTTCAGTGTCACCATTTTTCCAGTATGGTGACAGATTAACTTTTGAAAAGTTGACTTACATTTACTTGAAAAGCAGCTAATTTACAATTCTGACCCTTTACTTTGTTTTGCCAAGAACACTGTCGAAAGGACTTATTGAGAATTGAAAACATGCACTAACTTTTTGAAATTTTGTTCGTAATTGGCAACCCTGGCAAAATTTCTAATGCGAAAAGCATTTTGCAGGAAAGTCTACATTATCATATCTTGAAAACGGAAGGTAGTCGAAAGCTGAAATTTGATGAAGTTCGTTTTCAAATCTGTCAAACTTTTTTGAGAGAAAACCGAGCAAAATTTTTTTTGACCTGAATGCTGTTTTATTGCTCATCAGTTTAGTTTCTTAGCATATGCCCAGCATTTCTTGCTGATCTTTACGACAAGCACAAAAAACAATGACAAAAGTTAAAATGCAATTAGCTGTGAGTCAGTAAGGCCAGATGCACATTTCTATAATTTGATCAACTGATTTCTGATGTCAGTTTGCTACAAATCAATAAGCACCACCCAGCCATTACCCAATGCTGGAACAGTAACACTAAAATCCATAGGACCACAGCAAGGCCTGCACATTTAAGGTTCTGGTGTTCCTAAATGCTTCGCTGAATCTTTCCAAAGCCATGCATTTTAGCACGCTGAATGCTACAATTTTGTTGTTAATCAAATGTTTACGAGTGTTTTTAATTAAGTAATTAAATGATCAGATTCAACTCAAAAACTTAGCCAAAGACAAACACTTTCAACCACACCTTATTATAAAACAATGTGAACAGAGAGCTTCCTAAGTTCACAACAATCGGTTTCTTTATTGTTGAGATCAGATGAAATTGGAACATAGCAACGTTAATGGTAATATCATGATCAGAGCTGGAATGATCATCGTCATGCAACACTGCAATGGCTCTAGTTGCTCTCATCATAAATTGCAACAGCTAGTCAAGACTATGTGAATAAACAGTACATTCAATTACCTAGCACAGTTATTAAAAAAAGTTCAAAATCAGATTTTTTTTCTTTATTTACACATCTTCATTCCTAGGGTATGCACAACTAAATTAGAAAGTTTCCCACCATCCATACTCTAATTTAAATTGTTGAGGGGCTTTTGCTCAGCACCAAAGTAATTTTTGAATTATCTATGCCAAATTGGTGCAAAAATTTTGTACTTCGGCATATTGGATTTCTCTAGCGCAACCCACATGGCATATGGCAATCCTACTATATTGCAGGGCTGCAACTACGGGGGGGGGGGGGCAAAAGGGGGCGGCACCCCCTAAACAAAAATTTTGCCCCCCAAAAAATTCCAGCATGCCCACCCAAAGACCCCTTTCCCTTGCGGCTGTTTTAAGATGGTGACTTTTTTTGGGAAGCAATAGAAAACTAGGAAATAAGCAGAACGATTTAGCGAGATGACCTTTTTTTTTTGAGATCAACAGAAACTTTGGAGAAAAGAAGACCAATTTGGTGTAAAGACCTTTTTTTTTCTTCTTTTTTTGGAGATCAACAGAAAACTCGGAGAAAAGTAGACCATCCCAAAAGTTTTGGGACCATCCCAAAAATTTTGGCCCCCCCAAAATAAAATTTTGCCCCCCTTAGAACAGCGTTCTAGTTGCAACACTGCTATATTGAAACAGTAACGGAATGACATTATGTATAGTAGGATTTTGTACAATAAATTTTGTATAATAATATTATCTGTTATAAGATATTGGAACGGTAACAGAATGACATTTCGTACAATAATGAAATGGCATGGTGGTTTGCGATACCGGTATTCACTTTTACGTAGTGGAGATTTTGCTTCAGAGCTTGTGCTCCTCAACAGATAAAAAACAAGAAGATAATTTAATTGTTTGACCAAATGAGACTTAGATCACCTATAGGCTATAATAAAAATTATTCATAGCGATTTTGAATTACAGCTAGCATTTTGTATGGCTTAAGCTGATAAGTAGGGGACAGGGGTAGTGTCACAAAAAGTAAACTGATACTGGTATCTCGCATCAATTGGCTACCGGTAAATGGCACCATATCGGTAAACAAGAAAAGTTTACATACAGGTCAGAGGGAGCCAAACATCATTTTGTTTCTTGTCACTTCCTGTTTGTCAAAAAAGCCACTGCCTAATTTAAAATTATTAATAGCAATTTTGAATTGGCCTACACCAAGGCAAGTATATTTTATGACTTAAGCTGATAAGTTTGGGAAGATCCCAAAGTAAATTGATACCGGTATCTCACATCAATTGGCTACCGGTAAATAACACCGTATTGTACCGGTAGCCGTTTAGTGCATGGGCCTATTACAAAGAAAACTTTACTTGCAGGTCATAGGTAGCCCAGCATCACTTAGTTCTTGCCAGTTGCTGTTTGTCATTGCAATAGTACATAGTAGGCTATACCAATCTTTGAATACAGCCACTAGCATCAGCATTCCCTTCAGCGGTACAGCCTAGCCTACTGTTGAGTGGTCTCACTTTTCCGGTAGGCCTAGCCTGAATAAGTATTAACCTAAACCAGGCCTACTATACGCTGTATAAAGCAGCATTTCATAATTCACCTTCAATTTCCTTTGTTATACTTCATATTTTCAAGCCTAGCCTACACCGGCGAAGCTCTAACCTGAATTGTAGCATACAGCAACAACCTGTGACGCAAGGAGTTAGTGACGTTAATTTTCGGTAGTTAGTGACGTTATTTTTACTTTGTGGAATGGATCAGTGATGTTTGAAATGATGTCACTCAGTAACGATAAAACGGAGAGAAATAATTTTTTTTGCACATACCTTAGAAAATTCCATAGTTTTGATTTACTTACTTTTTAACGAAATTAAAACACCTTTCAAACATCCTTCAGTCCCTGTTTAATGCACTATTGAAGCGAATGCTCACGTCTTAATTTTGATCTTGCGACTTTTTGCTGGCCTTCCTGCTCCATGCAGTCTTCTACCTCGGCTGATGTTTGATCTTCTCCTTGCTGGAGTTGTTCCAGAAACAGGAATCTGAATTGAGGTAGATAACCTTTGTGGCTCTGATGTTTGTTGTGCATACTTATGTTTGAAACAGTTGTAGCCGAGAGATGGCTTTTGTTAAACGTGTGCAATGCAGTATTGAATGGAGAATCTGACGTGTTTTTGTGAAAGTTATTAACAAATGACTGTAATGCTGGTCCATGATATTGAAGGTTTGTCTAGCCTTTTCAATTGTGGTCTGAAGCAATGTGAGGCGTGATTGACCAGGTCTTGAAGTACAACGTTAATATCTGTGTTTGTAGATACTAAAGGAAGACTGTTAAGAAGGAATTTCATTAAACTACAAAAGTTCTCAAACAGGTATGCTTTTTGATTTTGCTCAATACACTCGATTGATTGTATAGTTGTCAAAAAGATTATACACGTTAAAGGTGCTTTTAGACCGGAAGCGGCACAATGCGTAAATCACACCTTTGCAATGTTATGCTAGTCTTCATGAGGGACCTATGCAACGACTACTAAACACTGACATAAGCAAGCACTCACCAAATCAAATCTTTTATTATAGTTGTTGTATAACGCAGAAGCGTGTAATGAGTTGGCGGGCCCATCTCTGCATTATTGCACCTGGACAGTGCAGCTTTTGAAGAAATGTTGCACCAGTGGCAAGCCATTGGCAACACTGTGTCCAATTTGACCAGCCCTAGATTTGAACCTCTGACCTTCTGCTTCAGAGGCAAGCGTGTTACCGCGTGATCAACTAGCATCAGCAAATAGTCCCCAAGGTTGCTTTGCTTCCAGTCTAACTGTCAATTCAATGTGCTTATTTGCATTGTAACTTATAGTTGATTGGCTGTAGATCACACATATTAAAGAGACATTCTAATTGATGTAATGGTAACAGAATTAGTGTTCGGAGTAATATGAACTTACTGCTATCTGGTAATTTTTTGGCCGTTTGTGCTGGTATGAAAAGATATACTGTAGTGTGTAAAGAAATCTACGAATGATTATTTCACTGGAAAATTTTAAGTTAAAGTGAATGAAATAAAAAATTTTGTTATTCATCCATGGATGCATTTTTTATTCGCCGTTTTAAGGTCATGAAGAAAGTAGGTCAACAAGCTCACATGGTCTTATACCTGTTCTGCATTGAAAAGCTGCTGCGACTTCAAAATCAATGTATGTCTTTGGTTGTTTCGGGCATGGGTTGGAATCCCATCCGTAGTCAAATTTTCTGACAACCAGAGGCTGATTCAGATTGTGACTTTATGTCTCCTATTTTCGTGCTTTTTTAAGGGTTAGGATTAGGGTTAGTTTTGTGGTGAGTCTTAAGAGTAAGAATTTCAGTTTGGGCTAGATATGGGTCAAAACTAAATAAAAAGTAGATAAAAATTTTCGGTGAAAGAGTCTCTTTCGAAGAATCATTATTTGACGTTCAGTTATTAATAGTGTTGTGGTACCATGCCAAATCATTCCCATCCAGTTAAAGTTTTTTTGTTTAGTTTCACAAAGAACTTTAGCTGAAATGGTTTTAAATTAATGCTGACTTTGGCAAGGTTTCCTGGTTTGAAGCGTGAATACATCTGCATTAGTTGTTTTTTTTTTGTTAGTGTGTATGCATTAGTTAATTCTTTTTTTTATTACTGGTAGTTGTTTTTAGAGCTGAAAATAATCAGACTGCACTGATTACCTTCACCACTTAAAAAAAATTTAACTGCTTTTCAACCTCTAAAATTAATTTTTGTTAATCTTTTTCGAACTCTATTTGCAATCCTTAACTGTTAAATGCAATGTAGCATCAAAGTATACATTTTTTACAACTCATTTTGTGTTTAGAGAAATCTGACCATGGGATCCAGCTTCGAAATACAACCGCTATTTCAAACTTTAATTACTTGCAAGACTCTACAAATAAACATTTAACTGTCCAAGTATCATTTTTAAGATTTACAAAAAAAAAAATTATGTTTAGAAAAAGATAGACTATGGAGCAAATATACTTGTGTTCGAATTTTCGAAAGATGACCAAAAACTGGACCTGAGCAACAATAAGGTCATGCAGTTATCATCAGAAGAACATTAAGCTTCTTTGATTGTGGAGAACTGAAGATAGAAGAGAGAAGTTTTGTGAAAGTCGTCAAATACAAAATCTTATCCTTGTGCAACTAGACCCTCATTAGCATTTCGATAAAACAGTCTTCAAAAATCTAAAACTTTCCTGAAGTTCTTATTCTGTGTAAAATGTTTGTTGTTCTTTTTGTTCAGTAAATAAATAATGTTGCAGTAAATAAATGTAAATAATAATCCGTAAATAATGTTGCAGACAGAAGCTGTGATTGAACTAAGCTCTACGTCAGTATTTGTATCAGAATTCGTATATCATAGTGGTGTACCTATGAGATGATACTTCGTGTGTATTTTTAGGTTTGTTTTGCTAGTTAGGCATTTATGAGCAAAGCATAAATAAATATATGTGTTAGTTTCAAGTTTTTAAATGATGTTTTTTTTGTGCTGCAAGATTGCTTCATTGCTCATAGAGAACATGTTTTTTGCATTTTGGCTTGACTTGCACTTAACTTTTCAAGGACTGTAACGCTGTTTTTACACATCTGCGCTTGACAAGCATCAGAAACAAAATTCTTAAAACCGTCATTGCTTACATTAACAAATATGTGAATAACCGTCCCTGGTTTTAATGTAGCCTAATTAATGCATTCGTTGCGTAGACCAGATACCCATGCGAAAGATCGCGATTAAGTTCTGATGGTCTGGTAATGAAATGAAATGACAAGGGGCTTCCTCAGGGTAGCCTACAAGGTGTCTTTCCAAAGTAGGCATTGTGTCACTTATAACAATGTTATGAGAAAACCGGGTACTAGCGCTAACACCGCGCTTTTTATTGCTCTTGGTAACAACGATTTATCGCTTTAAAGGGCTTGTCACAAACTTGTGCTATGCTATTCGATATTAAGCTAATATTGCTCTTTATTACTACTCTGATTAAAATGTTCATGTCTTCGAGGCAATTTTAATCAAAGCAATGCTCAAGTTTTGTACCACCATCCAACTTTTCAAATACTATCTCTCTATAATACTTAGATATATGCAACGTCATAGCCGAGTATCATGAACGTACTCGACCAAAGTAATCTTGTTTTAACTCTTAAATGTGACGAGAGGTTGTAGACTAGACAAAC
>OZ014478.1:30207212-30249105 GCA_963965965.1 Trididemnum nubilum
TCTGGCTATTGCTCCGCGTCAATTTTTTCTACTGCGCTATCAGCATGTTCTTATAAGCATACTCTTACACATTTTAATACCGTTGAAAACAGAAAAAAAAAGGTACATTTTTTGTCGAATTTGAAACTCACCTGGATTTCGATTTTCCAGTTACCTCGTAAAAGAGGTTCTTTCATAGTACATATCCAGAGGTAGTCAGCAACGAATTTGTTTTATTTGGTGATTTTACCATGATTTTACTATGACCTGACGTAAAAAGAAAGTTATTTTTATTCTATCGGGCAAAACTGCTTATTGAAAATATGTTTGTAGAGGTCTCGAACGTGAAATTTGTACTGTAGATAAAATCTTGAGATATGGCGAGTTATTTCAAAAATTTGTTGTTTTTGGTGGGTACAAGTATTAGCAGTTGAGACAGTATTATACTTTAAAACTGCTTTTATTGCAGAGAATTGATTTGGACTACTTTCACTTAAGTGAAAATAATTCGTCGAGCTTCTTTTTTCACTTGAAGTGGATTTCAGAATAAGTAGCAATACTTTTGTTTTTCGGCTACTTCGACCACCACCTCTGTATCTATCTTCTTTTGTGCTGATTTATTAATTCAACTAGAAACTTCTTTTGGCTTTTTTAGTCGGCTGATCTAGCTTCATGGCTTCAGTTGTAAGCTTCGAAGTGCCTAAGTTTTCTTATGCTTCTGCTTGTACTGTGTGTGCATTTGAATTTACCATGAAATACCTTATCGTGCCGAATAATTCACATGTGGCCAAAAAAACTTTGAACCGAGAGGAGCCTTTTTCTCTTCCATTCTCTTCGTTTTCTCTTCGCGCATCAGTTTTTAGTCTACTAATAGAAAGTCTATGGTTAGACCTGGCGTTTTCCTGCTCCTTGGGCAAGAAATGATCTCTAACCAGGCCGTTGCAGTCAGAACAGTTGCTCCACAAGGTGTTGACCAACCATTCGGTGAGAAGATTGCTCACTTTCCAACATTTTGTTTGTTGCAATTGTCGCGTTTCGAATTGCTCACCCTCGTAACCATGCAGATATTCAAGCCATTTTTTTCTGGCTGTAATGGCTGCGTTTTTCAATTTCTCTTTGATGCCTTTGCTTGCGGTCATCGATCTGCAAAAAAACAATTAGTTTGTAAGCATTTCAGTAAGCATAAATGCGACCATCGAACTTTTGCTGAGTTTGCTGTAAATGCACAAGTTGCTTACCTGAGATGGAGGACATATCATGGCGCAAGAATAGGATCGCTTACAGGGGACGTCTAGCAGCGCAGTTAGCTGGAGGTTGGACATAATCTGGTAAAAAGATGAAGTCAAATGTGCGCTAAAGCAATTGAAAGTGCATTTAGTTACCTGGTGCTTGCGGAATTTGATGCAACAGTTCAATGATGGACGTTGCAAAAGGCTTCTATTAATGCAGTGCAAAAATAATAAAAACTAGAAACAGTCGTTTTTAAAAAACTACAGCATAAGCAACAAAAAGATTATCTGAAAGGACAAAAAAATAAAACTTTAAATAATCTCAGCAGTGAAATAAAAACTGCAAAGAAAAAAAAACGAAAAAGTTTTTGTCGGGCACTTTGAAGATTAATAAATAACGCAATTATATACATCCATATGTGCATGCATACATGCAAAAAAACGAAAACCAAATAGCCTTAAAACAAAATATTTTGCAAAATGCCAAGTAAATGCAACATTTGATTGAACTTTCATTGTCATCGACTTGGTGGTGGTGGTGGTGGTGGTGGTGGTACTACCCGACCCTTCCGAGGGATGGGGGCACGGAGGAACTCCGCGGAGACCCAACAGTCGGGCCACACCCCAAGGTCTGGACCATAGATCAAGAATAGAGAGAGAGGAGCCAAAGATAAATTTACGAAGGGGTTCAAAGGCAGGACAATCAAGAAAAAGATGGTTGAGGTCCTGTAGAGGGTGTCCACAGGCACTGCATGCAGAATTCTACTTCCGACTGATCCTATGAAGATATGAGGATAAAAGAAGACTGTGGCCATGGCAGCGAAGACGGGAAAGCCCACAGCAAATGGGGCGAGAAAAGAGAAGTTCCTTCGAAGAGACTTTGGGGACTTGGAAGTTCAGATGGGAGTGGGAAATGTGACGTCTCCAATTGTGGTATTGGGAATAACGGACTTTGGCAACGACTGGGGGGAGAGGGCATGGGATCGGGTCAGTGGGCAAAGAGGCAACAGCTTTGGCAAGTAAATCCGCTTTTTCATTGCCGGGGAGACCAGCGTGACCGGGGACCCATTGGAAGCTCAAGGTGGTATTGTTGGAAAGAGAGGAGGCGAGGGACCAAACATTCCAGAGGGACTCAGGCAGGAGATAAGAGGGGGCTGATGAAAGAATAGAGAGGGCCGATTGGGAGTCGGTTAAGAAAAGGACTGACTGGAATTTGCAGGTCATCAAAATGCTTGTACACCAATCGAGACCTTGCTTGAGGGCAAAGGTTTCAGCTGTGAAGCTGGAGACAATTGGACCATTGGAAAAGGACAGGGAAATGGATGTGTTGCATTTGGAACATGTGACATACACTCCAGCACCACCGGGACCAAAAAAGAAGGGGACAGATCCGTCAGTCCATACTTGGATATCAGAAGGGGGGAGGGAGGATAGTCTGCTTGAAGCAGACTGGAGTCGAGCTGTACTGTTGGCTGTGCAGGAGGATAGTCTGCTTGAAGCAGATTGGAGTCGGGCTGTACTGCTGCCTGTGCAGTCGGGAATGAAGGGGGAAACAGTGAAGTGGGTTGTAGTCCAGGGGGGAAAAGGGGGGCACATGATCAGAATCTCACGTGAGGATTGGAGTGGTTGCGTGGCCGGAGAACAGAATTATCTCCAGGAGGGTTTCTTCTTTAGTCGACAGGGAGCGTTTCTTGTTGCCAGGGCATAAAGGCTGGAGAAGTCTGGGGGGAGACGCAGATCACGTTCGAAGGAGAAGAGGGCCTGATGTTCTAGAGTTAGCTTTAGAGGAGGAAGTTGAGCCTCAAGAAGGAGTAGTGAGGAGGGGGTGGAAGAGAGGAACCCAGTAATAACCCTGCATGCAGCTCTGTGTAGGACTTCAAAGTGATTGGTTGCGGTGTTGCAAAGGAATGGGAATTATCCAGGAGAGGCATATGTGAGCACCGGACGCACAAAGGCTTTGTAGAGTAGGGAGAAAGATTCTTTTGTGGGACCCCAGGAGGCAGTGGCTATGGAGCGAAGGGCTTTGTGGCGTGGATAGAATTTGGAGCACAGGGATTGGACATGATCCCCAAAGGATAGAGTCCGATTAAAGGTTACACCAAGAAATTTAGGGGTGGGATTGAACTAGAGAGGGATGCCCAAGAGGTTCAGCCGGGGCTGGAAAGTGGCTTGATGGGGATCTATAGAGAAAAAGGAGGACACACACTTCTTTGGATTGAGAGGAAGTCTCTATAAGTTAGACCATGTTTCTAGGACAGTAAGGGAAGATTGGACAACAGAAGATGCTTTGAGCGGGTCTGGGGAGGAGGACCAGATAGCCAGATCGTTAGCATACAGGGAGGCATGGGCACCCCGAGGTAAATCCTTGGTAATGTCATCAACAAACAGGATGAAGAAGACTGGACCAAGTACCGAGCCCTGGGGGACCCCTCGTCTGATGCAGAAGGAACGGCTGCGGGAACCACCAACCTGAACTTTAGTTCTACGATCAGAAAGGAAAGAGCGTACTCTAAGAACAAAGCAAGGGGGGAGTTTGTGAAAAAGAGCAGAGTGCCAGAACGAGTCGAAAGCCTTGGAGAAGTTAACAGATGGCAAAATGATTCGGTCTGGAGGTTTTTTCTTTTGGAAGCCGTCCCAGATTGAATGAGACAGAGTAAGAATTTGGTCGAGAGACGACCTACCAGGACGAAAGCCGGCCTGGCAAGTGGAGAGGAGGTGATTCGATTCGAGGTGAAAAGTTAGACGAGAAAGAATCAAGCGCTCAAAAAGCTTGGAGATGCAAGAGGTGAGAGAAATTGGGCGGAAAGAGGACCGAGAGGAAGTGGGTTATCCAGGTTTGTGAATGGGGATGATAGTGGTAGATTTCCAACAAGACGGGAAGGTGTGAGAGTACCAGGACCTGTTAAAAACAGAAAGAAGAAGAAGTTGTGCTGGCTCAGGCAAAGGCTTTATTAAAGGATAGGCAATCTGGTCAAGGCCAGACGCAGTGGAATAGGAGAGTTTGCAGATGGCAGTGGAGACTTCAGCCAAGGAGAAGGGGGAGCACAAAGAAATGTGGAGGGAAGAAGCATCCTCACAGCTAGCTTTCCGGAGTTCATTCATGAACTGTCGTTCGGCTCTGCGCGAGGTACGGGGTGTTGCTTGACATAGGTGTGAGCGAAGACAGGAGGCATAGTGGTTGGCAGTGTCAAGAGGGGAAGTGCAACCGGGAAAAGAAGGGTCTAGGGAAGTGTTCTTTTTGCCCGAGATGGCAATGAGGAGCCTGAAGACAGCACGAGGATCAGAACGGGGGACAGATTAGGACAGGTGGCTTGCCAGGTTGGAGATTTGGCTCTGGAAATGACTGAGTACGCCCTACAAGAAGCATCTATGCATCTGAGGCGGTGAGCCTCAGATCGGTGTGCCACGGAGCGGGCCCTCCGTTGTTCCCGCACTGCAGATTCCGCTTCCTGGGACCAACAGGCTTTGGGGGAACGACCAAGGCGGCCAAAGGGAATAGAGGCCTTGGCAGCTTCCACTAAAAAGAGGGAAAAAGAGCAAGCAGCCTGCTGGATTTTGACTGCATCAACATCAAGGGAGGGGAGGTGCTCAGCAATATATGGTTGGTAAACATCCCAACGGGCCTTTTTGTAGTTGAATTTGGGGGGAAGAGTGTTGGGGTGTCGAACTGGAGAGAGGGGGAGGACAATCTGTATGGGGAGATGGTCAGAGCCAAGGCCCGGGAGAGTGCACCACTACCAGTGGGGAGCGAGAGACGCAGGAGCTAACGAAATATCGGGGGATGAACGGCTCCCAGTGGAATGATGGAGGAGCGTGGGAGAGGTGGGGTCGTTCAGGATTTCCAGACCGGAGGAAGTGAGAAAGTGATCTAGCAAAACAGGTCATTTCCCGGCGGGTTAGGGGGAATGAGGCTGTCCTAAGTTGGGTGGTGAGCATTGAAGTCTCCAAGGATAAAAGTGTCAGGAGAGTTAGGAAGGATGTCAGGATAGAAGGTCCTGGTGCGAGAATCAGAAGGAGTGCTTCTGATAGGAGGGGAGTAGAGGTTAAGGAATTGTAAGGGAGAGTGGTTGGAAAAAAGAACTTTAACAAAGGTGTAGTCTGAGTAGGGGTCCTGGGAAGAAAGAGAGGAGACAGAAACAGGAGAGAAAGCCAGGTCAGAGTGGATAAGAGTGAGGACACCTCCACCGGTGTTATGAGTTTCGGAGTAAACAGGGCCTTGTCTGCCAAATGTGTGATCCGTGCATAGGGTAGAATAACCAGGGATTTGAAACTTCTTGGTTGCCGAAAGATGGGTTTCTTGGAGGAAAATGAGGTCATACTGGTTGTCAAAAAGAAAGGCGATTAGTTTTGCACGAAGGGAGGGGGAAAGACCGCCGGCATTCCATTGCAGAATTCTGAGGTTGTGAGGGAGGCGTGGAATATGTTTAGGGTGTGGCGGCGAGTTGTGGATTGGTTGTGTGCTTATGGGTGGTAGTGGTGTGAAAGGTAGGGTGAAGACCAAAGAAGGGTAGGTGTTAAGGAGGGGAGGGTGTGAGGGGAGAGGTAGAGATGAATCCATTAGATTTGAACATGTTGGTGGGGGTGTGTGGGTGGGGGCGGAGCTGGAGAGGCAGGGCGAGGGGACACTTGCTGGTGGATGAGAGAGACAAGGTCCCCATTGAAACAAGTGGGGCAATTCCAACCCACGGGGGAGCCAGCCATGCAGATTTTGCAAAAGTCAACCTGGGTCAGGGAGGAGCAGGAGAAGTGCACCCACTTGGAACAAGTGAAGCGCTTTACTAAGTCCTTACTTACCTTGAAAGAGCACATGGAGCAGGGGTAACGTGGAGGGCCCCGCGGTGCACGTGATTGATAAAAGCCAGGTGGTAGTGGGGGGAACCCTGGGGGAGGGGGTGGAGGGATGCAGACGCCGTAACGAGGGGACTGGTCTGAGTGGGGAAGCCAGTTTTGCTTTGGATGTAGCACGCCGGGCAACGCCAACCCACTGCAGTGCCAGTTGCACAGATTGTGCAAAAGTCAGCACGGGTAAGGGAGGAGCAGAGGTAGTGCACCCACGTGAGGCAAGCATAGCACTGAAGAGAGTCTCTGCCCACATCAACGTGGCAGATGGAGCAGGGGTACCTGGGGCGAGGATGGTTGCTGATGGGGCCCGGGTTAGGATGGACATTGCCACTAATCAGGAGCAATGCCAGGATAAGGAGACGTCGAAGGGGGTTCTGGTCAATTAGAAGAGGAGCCGCCCAGTTGTGACCGGTCAACGAGCAGCCCAACCAAAAAACAGTTCGGGACAATGGGGGCGACCTTTTGGTCGAGTCCCTCGGGAGATCTGTCCTGCCATTTTGATCTATCCCCATTGGGGAGGGGATTGCACCACCACGATGAAGTAGCAGGACGCTGGTGCAGGCGATTGTGAATCGATTTTCACAGTCGCAATAATCATCGACGTTGTGAAGCCAGGCGACTGCGAAGCGATTTTCGCCGAGCTGGAGCCGCTTTGACTGTTTCAAGTCTTGGAACATCTTCTTCTTCTTCTATTAGGACTTGGTTTTGTGGAGTTTGGTGTTTAAGTGCGGTGCTTGAAATGATTTACCTGACGTCATCATCGTTCGACGAAAGCACGAAAGTTTCCGGCATTGCCTTTTTTGTTTTTTTGGGTGACTGTTCTTCGTCACTGCTGTATGTGGTCAGATTAGTTTTTGGTCGCTTTCGCTGACCGCAAGCCATTTTTCTGTTACTTTCATGATCGCTGTCGTCACGTGATGATTGTTGAAGTTTGTAAGTGCAAATGGCATTGTCTTCATCTTCTTTGCACGAAGACAAAATTAATTTTGTCTTAAATTTTAAAAGGCGAAAATTTTAAAAGGTGAAAACAAAACTTACATTTGCATTTGACTTATGAGTGCACGAGCAAGTCTGGACTGGTTCCACTAGCTTGCAAAAGTGTTTGCTTTTGGATTGGACCTGAAGTCCTTGGCAGATTTGGTGGTTGTGCACAAACCTGCCAATCGGCCCAAATCTTGTAGTGCAAAATTGGCCACCTTCAATTGTAACGCCATGATGGCAATGGAGGTGCCAACCACATACAGCTTGTTTAGAACGATGACAAATGAACTGTCATGTTCAAACAGTACTTCTCTTTGTAAGTCACAAACATCTTGTTTGCTGATACTTTTTCCACTTCTGGTGATTGATGAACAAGCTGCAAAAAGAAAAAGCCGATAAAAAAACAAAAGATAAATAAAAAAGAACGAAACAACATACCTTTTGCCACTTTCTTCATTTTTTTTGCCGGCGGACTGTAAAAGATTTGTTTCTTCTGCTTAAGTCGCTAAATCAGTTAATTTGTCCAAGTTGGCATCTACTGTAGTAGCAAGCTCAGACGCTGCAACAGAAGGCCTTGCAAGCCATTCACAAGTGAATGGCTTGAGCTTGTGATCAAAGTCTGCTGTAGTGCCCATGTGAGGGCGAACCGTTTCACTATTAGGTCGCATAAAATCCTTCGGAATGTGTTTAGTGAATCCAACTGACTGAACTTTTTTATTTGCTTTAGAAGCTTGATTTTGGTAACCATCCATGCTGAACTGCAATTGCAAGTTATACAACACAAAATCACAAACAACACTCAACTTCTGAAATTGAGTTTAGTCCAGAAATTGAAAAATAAAAACAATACAAAAACGTTGCAATCACATAGATCCAGTAAAAAAAATGCTCACAAACACTGATGATTAATTTATTTATGTATCATAGCACGTAACAAGTTTTTGCCAAGTGCCATACAAAAACTAACGATACTAGTGCAAGTACTGTATTGGGTTTAGAATAGATATTTACAAACACCAAGAAATGGAGTTCAATTATGATATCAGCTCAACAGAAAATGCCTGAAAACACTAACTCAAGATATATTTGCGTTGATCTGTGACATCACGGCGAGTTGGTCGCTCCCCAAATCCCTTCAAAAATTGCGCATGCTGTTGGAGCAGCTTTGTACAACCAATTTAACACTCAATAAACGTTGGTTGAACAAGGGCCATTGCAAAACACTTTACAAATCAAGCATTTGCCTATTACCACAAAAACAACAACTTTGCACGCCTAACTGTGACATCACACTGGCGCTGGGGTGGGGGGGGTTGCTATGCATTTTCTGAAATATTGCAGTTTATAGTGCAAGTACTGCACTAGGTTGGGGAAGCATATTAAAAAAGAACAAGAAATGGAGTTCAATCATGATATGCCCGTAACAGAAAATGCCTAAAATCACTGAATTACAATGTATTTGCGTTGGTCTGTGACGTCATGGCGGGTTGGCCGCCCCCCCAACCCATTCAAAAGTGGCGCATGCTGTTGAAGCAGCTTTGTATAACCGATTTAACACTCAGTGTAACGTCGCTTATGTTTTCTTGTTTATACCTGGTTTCGAACACTCGCTTTACTGCATTTAGCTTTTCGTGTATATTTGGCTGCTAAGGATTTCCAAGGATGTAATGCTACACAACGCACGTGATGTCATCGATTAAGCGATTTATTGTGCCTTTTCTGCTGCACGCAATTATCTGTTGCGCACCTATTTCAAACTGTTTTCTTGAAATTTTCGCGCTATAACTTTTTTGTTGAGAGTCAGTCAAATTTGGTTGTAGTCGAGGAAGGACGTTAAATTTTTTGCAATCAGAATTACGTCACAGGTCTCAAGCTTGTCTGGAGTGGGTTCCATTTTATTTATATTTGGACTTTTGTCGCCTGAGCTGTTGCTCTTTATATTTGGACTTTTGTCCCCTGAGCTGTTGCTCAAGTTTAAGAATAATTATTTTACTGGACTATTATCCTCTTTCAAGTGTTTCTGTACTGTTTCCTGGGGCCCACTTCAGAGACTGCGTTTTTTGAAGAAATCGATTGGAGTTACAGCTGACAGTCTGCCTGAAGACGAAACCATCAGAGGGTTTGGTTATTTATTACAATTATTCTGATCAGTATTCTCAGTCTGATTTTCAATTCGTAATTATACCGTAATTGCTACTTTCTATTTGGATATTTGGCGTACTGTATGTGTTCAAATAGTGTGAGTTGTTTGGTGCAGCGCAAGAATATTTACGTTCGTTTTTGATATCCGACTTTGCTAATTGGCGTACTTTCTACAGAAACCATTGACAGTCCATCAAGACAAGTTAACGTGTGTAGAGATATAAGATACGGCAGACAGAAGAGATTTCGTGTAGTCAACAAAGGTAAGAGGCAAATGGTAATAAGCGTTGGTTGAACGAGGGCCATTGCAAAACACTGCACACATCAGGCATTTTCCTATTACCACAAAAACAACAACTTTGCATGCCTAACTATGACATCACAGTGGCGCTGGGGAGGGTTGCAGTGCATTTTCTGAAATATTGCAGTTCATAGTGCAAATACTGCACTAGGTTGGGGAAGCGTATTGAAAAAACCATAAAATAGAGTTCAATCATGATATGCTCATAACAGAAAATGCCTAAAATCACCAATTCAAGATGTATTTGCATCAATCTGTGACATCATGGTGGGTTGGCCGCCCCCCCAACCCATTCAAAAGTGACGCATGCTGTTGTAGCAGCTTTGTATAACCAATTTAACACTCAGTAAACATCGATTAAACCACGGCCATTGAAAAACCCTGTACAAATCAGGCATTTGCCTATTACCATAAAACAACAACTTTGAGCGCCTAACTATGACATCACAATGGCGCTGGGGAAAGCTGCATTGCATTTTCTGAAACTGCAGTTTATAGTGCAAGTACTGCACTAGGTTGGGGAAGCATATTGAAAAAGACCATAAAATGGACTTCAATCATGATACACCTGTAACAGAAAATGCCTAAAATTGGTGATTCAAGGTGTATTTGCATTGGTCTGTGACGTCATGGCGGGTTGGCCGCACCCCAACCCATTCAAAAGTGGCGCATGCTGTTGGAACAGCTTTGTATAAGCGATTTAACATTCAGTAAACATCGGTTGAACGAGGGCCATTGCAAAACACTGCACGAATCAGGCATTTGCCTATTACCACAAAAACAACAACTTTGCATGCCTAATTATGACATCACAATGGTGCTGGGGAAAGCTGCATTGCATTTTCTGAAACTGCAGCTTATAGAGCAAGTACTGCACTCCCTTGGGAATGGATATAAACAAAGACCAAGAAATGGAGTTCAATCATGATATGCCCCTAACAGAAAATGCCTGAAATCACTGATTCAAGGTGTATTTTCATTGGTCTGTGACGTCATGGTGGGTTGGCCGCACCCCCAACCCATTCAAAAGTTGCGCATGCTGTTGGAGCAGCTTTGTATAAGTGATTTAACACTCAGTAAACATCGATTGAATGAGGGCCATTGCAAGACACTGCACGAATCAGGCATTTGCCTATTACCATAAAACAACAACTTTGCACGCCTAATTATTAGGGTGCTGCAGCTGCCCCCAACTTGCTTGAAAAACGCTGTTCAACATTTTGGTATTGTGTCTAGATCTAAATAACCCAAATATAAAATTTGAGCAAAATAGATTGAGGTTTAAATGAGCAACAACAGATCTGATTTTTCAAGATTTACACTGCGCGCGTCACAGCAGAAGAAGAGCAAAAAAGAAAATTGATGGACAAATTACTGCCAGCATTAATGCTTTAGACGTTTTTTTTTCACAATTATAGCACCAATCTAATGAAAGCTGGATATTTTAAAGATAGTAGCAGATGTTTTACAGCATTATTTTTGTGGCAGCGTTTGTAGGTTGCACTAGTAGACCTATGGATGTATGATGAATGGTTGAGGATGGATGTAGGATGATGACTTAAGGTTGCGCTAATCTGACTCCTATGTCTTCATTGTTAAAGTGCACACCATGCTGTTTTTGTAATTATTCTTGTTAAATTTATCAAGCCAAAAATTAGTAACAAACGGTCAAATTCTAAAGCGCTTAAAATTCTAAAACGCTTTAACTCTAAAAACTCTGTAAGCTTTGTGTAAGCTCTGTATCAACTCTACATCTTTATAAATCTATACATCTATATATCTAGATATCTATAACTATATATCTATAACAAGTATATAAGTATATGACTATATGATTACATGTCTATATGACTCTATGTGATTATACTATACTATGTGATGCCACGCCCGAAACAAGTTTTATATACAGGTTCCATCTCTACCTCTTTTGTCCTAATGATGTCGAAATTTGGGAAAAAAGAAACTAACTTGAGCTCGCGCGCCCACAGATAAAACAGATAGAAAACCATTCGTTTGGGAATCTGAATCACTCAAACGAGGCAGATATGGAGCAACGCTGATACATAGCAAAAACATGACACAGAAACAAGTTGAAGCGTTCGGAATTTGATTCACTCGGATAAATCATTTGGTACATGGTCTGCGTGATTGCAGCATTTGCAAGCGCTATAAACATGATCAGTTCCTTCACGCCACAGGCCTATTTAAACATGGATATTAGATTTAGTGAGAACTATGATAAATTGCTGCTGGGAACCACAGCAGAACAAAAGCATTTGGAAATAAAGGGTTTATGCTTAAGAATGTTCACAGATAAAAGCAGAGATACAGCATAAAAATCAACTATAGAGAAAATTATACCATTACTTCGTTTCTATTTTAATGTTTTAAGATGTCACTGGAAAACAAACACTGTCAACTCTTTGCAATGTACCTAATGTTCAAAGTCTTATCGATGTTCAATATTCTATGTTCAATGTACCTAATGTTCAAAGCACCGACCTATCTTTCACTAATATTCAAAGTCAGTTAACACCATGGATTAAGAAAGACAAACTGAAGCAAGCAAATAATACTTGACAAAAGGAACAGAAAAAAAAACGCAAGTCAAAAGCGTAGCATTCCTAGCATGTTGTACCCACACAAATAAGGTTTAACCAACCCAGCCACAAACTAACTTAACTCAACCACAGTAATAAGATTACCCTCCCTCCTTAAACTTGAGCAACAGCTCAGGGGACAAAAGTCCAAATATAAAGAGCAACAGCTCAGGCGACAAAAGTCCAAATATAAAGTATTAAATGCAGAATGTGATTTAAATGGCGTTAAAATTGCTATTTTTGCTGCAAAATCGCGAAAATGACCCAGCAGCTGGGGGCTCTGCCCCCTCTGTAACACGCTTGACTAGCAACGGTTTGTTCAGCACGGGACCTAAATTAGACAATTCTTGTGCAAAAAACATTTACTTTTGGTTCAAGCCCCATCTCTCTTACCAAAACCCTGGTTACGCTTCTGGTCGCATTCACTATTACAGACATATTTTTCAAGCGATTATACCGGCCGCATGCAAAACGAGCTATTAACGCTGCGGGGCTTATATGTATCTTTTTTCAAAGATGAGTACAAAATTGTAGCTTAAAATATCAGTTTTTATGTGCAGAAGTTCTGTCCATTTTATAGTGCCCCCCCCCCGTTTTCGGCTATGGCCCTCTCACTTTGTTTGTCTATGCAGATTGCAGAGATAGACAATAGATGTAAATTTTATTGCAATAATAAATTTTTTCGATGCGATAAACTTGCCACTAATTTCCGATGACTGACTTTTTTGATTAATTTTGAAACTAAAATTTGTTATCTATAAACTGAAGCTCAGCCAGCGCTAGACTTTAGTTTAATTACGTATTGTGATTGTGACGCAACGAATGCCAAAACATTCTCTAACTTCTGCCTAAAGTGTAACTTATGACAAAACAGAAAAAAACAAGAGCAATAATGACAAAAATCGGAATAATTGCTTGCAGAAATCGAAGATTTGTTGTTGAATTTTCTTGATGCGATAATGGGTGTGAATTGCTGTGCATGTTTCGATGTGATATTTTTGGAAAAAAATGTTTAATGCGATTGCCATCCCAGAAAAAAAGTTGCTATTACGTTACTCTAATTTAAAAATTGCACACAAAAACTGGATTTTCTCGAAATACGATATTACGCAAATTTAGTTGTTATTACGCACTTTTTCCAAATTAAACAACATCAAGTAGTTTCATTTGGTAAAGATTTCAGTTAGTTTAGAATCCTGAGACTTAGAGTTTCGTTCGGTAACGATCTCATTTAGAAATAACTAATTAATTTTAGCATAATTTATTGGGTAAAGATTGCATTGGAACAGAATTTGATGTGCAAATATTTAATCATTTTGATGGTGAAAAAATTTTTTTCGGAAGTTTTATCTCTGTAATATTTGTCATTTTGGCCCTGCTAAGCCTAATTGAGGAGTCTTAAAATTAGGCGAAACAGCTTTGTGAGGCATGCAGCTGGTAATTTTTTTTTTGTCTGCTTTTAGTAATGTCTTATGTGAACTTTGATGTTTGTTCGATTGCTTTCGTACAAAGTTTTGGCAACAATCTTATCAAAAAATCATGTAAATACACGCAAGGTATGCTTTCCATATCGAAGATTTGTCTCAATGTCTTCAATATACGAACTTATAACGAATTGTTGTGTATTTAAAAAATAATGATAAAACTGTTCAAAGAACGACCTTTACTAACTTCCAAATTTGATGTCAGCAAACAACAAAAGCAACTTCGAAGTGTAATGCAGATTCATTTGGACCAGTCTGCAAACTTTGTTTCGTTACCCTTAAATCTATGCATGATAGTAAGCCACAACCTTGCGTTCAACAGCATAAATGGTTAAAAGGGACACAAAAAGCAACAAATCGACACAAACACATAAATGAAGCATCAAAGCAAATTTTTGCCCACAATCTTTTTAAATAATCATGTAACTACACGCAAGGTATGCTTTCCAATTGGAAGATTTGTTTCAATGTCTTCAATATACAAACTTATGACGAACTGTTGTGTATTTTAAAAAAAATAATGAAACTGTTTAGAGAACGACCTTTACTAACTTCACAATTTGATGTCACCAAACTACACAAACAACTTGGAAGTGTAGTACAGATTCATTTCGACCAGTATGCCAACTTTGGTCGAATACCCTTAACTGTATGCGTAACAGTGAGCCACAGCATAAATCGTTTAGGGTGACACGAAGAGCTACAAATCGACACAAACACATAAATGAAACATCCAAACACTGTTTTGCCAACAATTTCTTCAAATAATCATATAATTACACGTAAGGTAAGCTCCCCAAATGGAAGCTTTGTTTCAATTTCTTCAATGAACGAACTTAGGACGAAACTTTTGTAATTGAGCAAAATTAACGCAAATGTATAAAGAACGAGCTGTACTAACTTCCCAATTTGATGTCAGCACTCTACAAAAACAACTTCGAAGTGTAATACAGATTCACTTGGACCACTCTGCCAACCTTGGTTCATTTCTCTTAAATGTATGCGTGACAATAAGCCACAGCAATAAATTCTAAACGTTTCACGAAATGCAAGAAAGCGAGACAAACACCTAAATGAAGCATCGAAACAAACTTTTGCCAACAATCTTTTCGAAATATTATGTAAATGCATTCAAGCTATGCTTTCCAATTGGAGGATTTGTTTCAATGTCTTCAATTAACGAACTTATGACGAGTTTTTGTGTAATATGAGCAAAATTTATCAAATTGTATACACAACGACCTGTAGTAACTTCCCAAAATGATATCAGCAAACCACAAAAGCAACTTCGAAGTGTAATACCGAGTCATTTTGACCAGTTTGCAAACTTTGGTTCGTTATCCATAAATGTATCCATGACAGTAAGCCACAAGGTTGCGATCAACAGCATAAAGTGTTAAAAGTGACATGAAATGCAACAAATCGATGCAAACACAAGAATCAAGCATCCAAACAAAGTTTTGCCAACAATCTTTGCAAAATTTCCTGTAAATACACGCAGGGTATGCTTTTCAGTTGAAAGCTTTGTTTCAATGGCTTCAATATACGAATTTATGACGAAATTTTGTGTAGTTTGAGTAAAATTAATGAAATTGTTTAGAGAACAACCAGTACTAACTTCTGAATTTGATGTCAGCAAACTACAAAAGCAAGTTCGAAGTGTAATACGGAATCATTTGGACCAGTGTGCCAACTTTGGTCCGTTACCCATAAATATATGCGTGACAGTAAACCACAACGTTTTGTTCAACAGCATATATCGTTAAAAGTGACACGAAATGAAACAAATCGAGGCAAACACATAAATGAAGCATGGAAAAAAAATTTGCTCACAATCTCTCCTTAATATCATGTAAATACACGCAAATTATGCTTTCCAATTAGAAGATTTGTTTCAATGTCTTCAATATACGAACTAAAGACGAAATTTTTGTAATTTGAATAAACCTAATGAAACTGTATAGAGAACGACCAGTATTAACTTCCCAATTTGATGTTAGCAAACTGCAAAAACAACCTTCAAGTGTAATACAGGTTTATTTGGACCAGTCTGCCAACTTTGGTCCATTAAGCTTAAATGTATGCGTGACAGTAAGCCACAGCATAAATCGTTAAAAGTGACACGAAATACAACAAATCGAGACAAACACATAAATGAAGCATCCAAACAAGCTTTTGCCAACAATCTCTTCAAATTATCATGTAAATACACGCAAGATATGCTTTCCAAAGGGAAGATTTATTTCAATGTCTTTAATAAGCGAACTTAGGACGAAGTTTTGTGTAATTTGATCAAAATTAATGAAACTGCACGGAGAACGACCTGTATTAACTTCCCAGTTTAAACTCAGCAAACTACAAAAGCAACTTCCAACTGTAATACAAATTCATTTGGACCAGTGTGCCAACTTTGGTCCTTTACCTTTAAATGTATGCGTGACAGTAAGCCACAACGTTGCGTTCAACAACATAAATGGTTAAAAGTGACACGAAATGCAACAAAGCGAGACAAACACATAAATGAAGCATCCAAACACATTTTTGCCAACAATCTGTTTTAAATATCATGTAAATACACGCAACGTATTTTTTCCATTCGGAAGATTTATTTCAATGTTTTAAATATACGAATTAATGACGAATTTTTTGTAATTTGAGCAAAATTAATAAAACTGTTCAGAAAACGACCTGTACTAACTTCCCAGTTTGATGTCAGCAAACCACAAAAACAATTTCGAAGTGTAATGCAGATTCATTTGGACCAGTCTGCCAACTTTGGCCCGTTACCCATAAACGTATGCATGACAGTAAGCTACAAAGTTGCGTTCAATAGCATAAATCGTTAAAAGTCACACAAATTGCAACAATTCGACACAAACACATAAATGAAACATCGAAACAAAATTTTAAAGACAATCTCTTCAAATTATTATATCAATAAACGCCGAGTATGCTTCTCAAAGGAAAGATTTGTTTCAATGTTTTCAATATGCGAACTTATGACGAAATTTTGTGTAATTTAAGCAAAATTAATGAAACTGCACAGAGAACAACCTGTACTAACTTCCCAATTTGATGTCAGAAAACTATAAAAACAACTTCGAGGTGTAATGCAGATTCACTTGGACCAGTCTGCCAACTTTGGTCCGTTACCCTTAAATGTATTCGTGACAGTAAGCCACAAAGTTGCGTTCAACAGCCTAAATCGTTAAAAAGGACACGAAATGCAACAAATCGAGACAAACACATAAATGAAGCATCAAAACAAACTTTTGCCAACAATCTCTTCAAAACATCATATGAATACACCCAACGTATGTTTTCCAATTGGAAGATTTGTTTCAATGTCTTCAACATATAATGACAAATTTTTAAGTAATTTGAATCAAACTAATGAAACTGTTTCGAGAACGTTCTGCACTAACTTCCCAATTTGATGTCAGCCAACTACAAAAACAACTTCGAGGTGTAATACAGATTCATTTGGACCAGTGTGCCAACTTTGGTTTGTTACCCTTAAATGTATGCGTGACAGTGCAAAAATATCAAAAATAATAAAATAATAAAGTAATAAAATAATAAAGTAAAAAAACTAATAATGAAGCAAGACAGTGCAAAAATAATAAAAGCTAGAAACAGTCGTTTTTAAAAAACTACAGCATAAGCAACAAAAAGATTACCTGAAAGGACAAAAAAATAAAACATTAAAAAATCTCAGCAGTGAAATAAAAACTACAAAGAAAAACGAAAAGGTTTCATGGGGCACTTTGAAGATCAATAAATAACGCAATTATACACATCCATATGTGGATGCATACATGCAAAAAAACGAAAACCAAAAAGCATTAAAACGAAATTTTTTGCAAAATGCCAATTAAATGCAACATTTGATTGAATTTTCATCGACGTCGTGAAGCCAGGCGACTGCGAAGCGATTTTCGCCGAGCTGGAGCCGCTTTGGCTGTTTCAAGTCTTGGAACATCTTCTTCTATTTGGACTTGGTTTTGTGGAGTTTGGTGTTTAAGTGCGGTGCTTGAAATGTATTACTTGACGTCATCATCGTCCGACAAAAGCACAAAAGTTTCCAGCATTGCCTTTTTTGTTTTTTTGGGTGACTGTTCTTCGTCACTGCTGTATGTGGTCAAGCTAGTTTTAGGTCGCTTTTGCTGACGTCAAGCCATTTTTCTGTTACTTTTATGATCGCTGTCATCACGTGATGATTGTTGAAGTTTGGAAGTGCAAATGGCACTGTCTTCATCTTCTTCGGACGAAGACAAAATTAATTTTGTGTTTGAGCTGCTGCTTAATCTCAGCAAGGACTTTGGTTTCGAATCGGGATTCTGAAAAGAAAAACAAGAAAGTTTAACGAAAACGCGAAAAAAAAACAACTTTCATTTGCATTTGACTCACGTGTGCACGAGCAAGTCTGGACTGGTTCCACCAGCTTGCAAAAGTGTTTGCTTTTGGATTGGACCTGAAGTCCTTGGCAGATTTGTGCACAAACCTGCCAATCGGCCCAAATCTTGTAGTGCAAAATTGGCCACCTTCAATTGTAACGCCATGATGGCGATGGAGGCGCCAACCACATACAGCTTGTTTAGAACGATGGCGTATGAACTGTCATATTCAAACAGCACTTCTCTTTGTAAATCACAAACATCTTGTTTGTTGATACTTTTTCCGCTTCTGGTGATTGATGAACAAGCTGCAAAAAGAAAAAGCCGATAAAAAAAACAAAAGACAATCAAAAAAGAACGAAACAACATACCTTTCGCCACTTTCTTCACTTTTTTGCCGGCAGACTGTAAAAGATTTGTTTCTTCTGCCAAAGCCACTAAATCAGTTAATTTGTCCAAGTTGGCATCTACTGATTATTGACATCAGCAAGCTAAGACGCTGCAACAGAAGGCTTTGCACGCCATTCACAAGTGAATGGCTTGAGCTTGTGATTAAAGTCTGCTGTAGAGCCCATGTGAGGGCGAACCGTTTCACCATAAGGACGCATAAAATCCTTCAGAAAGTGCTTAGTGAATCCAAACGACTGAACTTTTTTATTTGCTTTAGAAGCTTGATTTTGGTAACCATCCATGCTGAACTGCAATTGCAAGTTTTACAACACAAAATTAGAAACAACACTCGACTCCTGAAATTGAGTTTAGTCCAGAAATTGAAAAATAAAAACAATACAAAAACGGTGCAATCACGTAAACCCTTGAAAAAAAATGCTCTAAAACACTGATGATTAATTTATATACGTATCATGACACGTAACTAATTTTAGCCGAGTACCCATACAAAAACTAACAGTACTAACATAATCTTTATATATATAGTCTGGAAAATCAATGCGTTTAGCGTGCGAGGTTGTGTCACTGCTCACACTCTAGCAACTGTTAGCGGAAAAGTTTAATTTTTTATTGGTTGCTGCTGAGTATTGGTAGGCTAGAATACTTCTGCTAGGTATTTAAGCTAAACCTGGCGTTAGCGATAAAAAATGAATGTGAATTTAATTGATTATGTTTATTAACACGTAATGTGATTGAAATAAATCAAATTAAAACCTCAGGAGATTATTAGCTGATAAGAAATCAGCATTTGCCTATGCTGATTTTGTTTTCGGATTGACTTTCAAACTAACTTAGCTAAAGCACTTGGGGTATAAAAATAAAGTTAATAAAGGAGCGAATTTCGCTAGAATATTAAACTTGTGTCATAAATTTTCTCTAAATTTTGCCTGGTGTGCGTTATGAAACGCATTAGGCTTATAGAATATTTGCGGTAAGAACTTGTGGTACCGAAACACTATAAATTATGACATATCGGTAGCCTACCGGTAACTGATTAAAATTTTTTAAGCTATCGAACTTCTGAACTTTGAAAATGTAAACTATATTTATTTGAATTTTTTTAGGCTTGGTCAAGACCATTTTAGAACCATTACCTGTAGGTGTTTGTTGAAAACCAATTGAAACAGCAGTTTATTAAAAGCCTTTGCTTGTGCAAATTGAAATAATCCTGGGCCCACCAGTATGATCAAAACAGAGATCTTTAACCATCAACCACTGATAATGTAACTGGTAGAGGAACTATCCCCTTCTGGCAGCTCAAATGTGGCTCCGCTACAGTCAGAGGCCCCCAAGTGCATGCCGCACCAACTGAAAAATGTAATGAATATTTGGCAGAAGCCAATTTTGCGGAAAGCATTTACAAGCTTCTGCATTTCAAGTGAAAATTGTCCTTCTCTGTTTTTAGCTCAAATCACAAGTGATGCCACTGTCTTTGACCTTCAATTACTATAAGTTTTGAATTATTGCTAACTACATATCAGTGATTATTTGGAAACAATGGTTTACTTCTGTTAGTGATACATGCATGGAAGTATATTTCAAGTTAGCCTACTTCAATGAGTGGTCACACTCAGCAGTGGGCCAAAGTGCTTATGTAATAATGCCTAGTTTTGCTAAATTAATAGCCATAACATTTCCTTTTAAAAAATAATAGCCAAGACTGTTTCAACAATTTTTTAATATCTATTCTGTATTTTATTACTTGTCAGTATAAGCATCACTTGTCAACTGATCAGATTGATCTTGAATTAGGGTCACATCACTCCAGAACATATTTGATTACACTTGCTACTGTAGATTAATTACTGTTAGCTAGGCTAGGCTACTCTTATTAGCTTGTTAACAAAAAAATATTATGCTTAATCAATCAAATCGGTTTGCCTTTTTCTTTCTACATCATTACTGGTATAGATTTCAATTGTCTAAAGTCTCTTGTTTAAAAAGTTGCTTCTAAAGACCAAAACCCTGGGAAGCCTCAAATGATCAGACGCCATCAAATTTTACAGTATTTTGCTTTGACTTAGGTGCAAGTCAGATAACTTCAGAACATATTGGATTACACTTGTTAGGTTAATTAAGCTACCCTTATCTGCTCTTACCAAAAGATTTTTTAGCACTCAAGTATAAAATTGACATTTTATTTTTGCATCATTGCAGATTTCACTCATCTAGTCTCATGTTTAATAAGTTGCTTGTAAAGACCAAAATCCTGAAAAGCTTCTTATGGTAGGACACTTTTAAAATACTGCAATATTTTGTGTTGACTTAAGTACCAGGTTGTGGTTGAAAAATACACAGTATCTTTCTTGACATGCAAATTTCTTCCAAATGACCTTGCCAATTTCATCTTGATCTTGTTGGTCAAACCTAGAAAAACAACTTTATGTTAAAATTTTAATTAAATATTTGTTTTTCAGGAATAATAAGCTATCATTACCAATTTAATAGTAGCATGAAATATTACTGGTGAAACTTCATTTTGTGTTAGTGGAAAGACATCAAACATGTTGGATAATGGTGTAGCAAGAAAAAACAGTTTAGGCTATGTAAATACAGAAAGTCAGAATTAGTTGCAGCAGTAATTACCACACAAAGTTGCTGTACAAGTCAATACGTGAGAAGCTGTGGAATTTCCAACTCTCAATATCTGATGCGTATAGAGCTGCTTTCGACTTTCATCGATGTAAGAGTCAGCAGTCAGGATAGAAACGCTTGTTCGTTAGATGCTCACTATCAGAAATCAACATCACATTTGATGTTTTCTCTCGTAAATCGACATCGCATTACCGAAACAGTGTTTGCAAACAAATTGATATCGCGTAATCGTAACCAACTTTATTATCGAAAATTAATATCGCATGATCCTAATCGCAATTGCTATCGAAAACCAATGCCCACAATCTAGAGCCAAAGTTTTATGCGCTCTATCAGAGAAATGATGAAAATTAAACTTACAATTTTATCCCTTTGTTACAATATTCCACCACTACCTTTCTTTTCCCACTGTTGTCTTACTTGAATTATTGCAATACAGGCCACCAGACCTCAGATGGGCTACTCTTGTTATAGTCATGCAAATAACTGTTGTTAAAGTCAAAAGTAAGCTACAACAATATTTTGCATGCTACCAACTTGCCCATTACCTCGTCGCAAACTACTAACTGCACTTGAACTGTACTAAAATGGGTTTTGTACATAGGTTTGTCTTGCATCTCAATTCTTCTTCATTGCATGTTGACTTTTTAAAGTAGCTGCGAATCCAAATCACACTGAGCTCAGTAAAAATGAAACTCAATGCAATTCAAAATCACAGCCACTTACCACATTTCTTACTGGAAAATGTACCATACACCGTCCGCAGTATTGAGTACCGAAAGCATTGCAAAAAATCTAGTCACTTGCTTACCGTTTACTGAGTTGCGACTGACTGTTCACTCATAGATTGTCTTTTGCCAAATAGCTTCTTGATTTACGATTATTCATTTTCTCGTCAAATCAAAGTTAACAGTTTTTTACAATTATCAACATATCAAGTACAAACTGTACAGCAACAACTGCAATACATCACAGCAGGCAGGTTTTCCAAGTAGGCTTCTGAAACAAGTCACACAACATAAAAATTTTTAAGCTGCCATTTTGCATTAGGCCAATACAATTAGTAATGCTTCATACAAATAATGTATTTACAGCATTGGCTATCTAAAGAATGAATTTTTAAATGAAATTGCTGCATGAAGAATGACAGCCATGGGAAGTTGTCTAGGCTATAAAAGACAGGATAGACACTGAACTCTCAAGGGAAATGAGCTTTTCATTTCTAACTGGCCTATGGTATACTTAAAACGTTTTATCACGATAATTCTAGTTGTGGCCTTTCAGCAGAAAGTTTTAGTCATCTTTGCATTTGATTTACACTAATAAATAAACTTGTTCCTAGTTTAGAACTGTACTGGTAAATTCTTACTTCAACAGCTCCAAACGCTTAATTCTGGCCTTCATAGAAGTACATAAGATTGTCAGTTGTCACAACTTTAAATGACTTAAATTACCCACAGACATCGGAAGTTTCATCAGATCATTGGAAGCTAAGCACATGAATAATTAAACCAGAAAACCGCAGTTTGTACCGGCCTATTTTGCAACCAGGCTTTGAAAAATTGATGAAAAACTACCCTGCTTCAGATGAAAACTTACAGTTTCACGACAACATTTTTTACATTATAAAACTCATACAGTTTAGTCAACTTACTAAACCAATAATTGCCTTGATTAAAATGTTCATATCTTCGAAGCTTTAAAGATGAAGATGAAGCAATTTCACGCTCTGCCCAAATTTGGACCCGAAAAATGCCCTGTTTATTTACGTCTCCCATGGCTCGGTTCTGTTTCTACCCGGTTTGAAAAGCAAGTTAAGTCTGCTGTCAAACAGTGCTTTTCCGCTGTGGAACCACGTGTTGTTTACTCTACCAACGAGCTTCTCTCCGCTACCAACAAGGATGTACTGCCTGCTTTACAGAAAAGCAACGTGATTTATCAATTCTCATGCCACTGTGACAGTCGGTATGTAGGCCGTACTTCCCAAAGACTGCAGGACAGAATCAAACAACATGTCCCCAAATCTATCCGTTCTTGCTCTTCTTCCCAAAAACGCTTACTTCCTGCTCGCCGGGGCAAATCTTTCACCCAGACTAATACCCAGTCTCTTGCTTCTGATTCAGCCATTGGACTTCATCTTTTACAAAATCCTACCTGCGCTCAACATTAAGATGACAGCAGATTTTCTATTCTTGCTCAAGGCCGCTCACCTTTTCATCTATCTGCTCTGGAAGCTACTTTCATCAAAACTTCTAACCCCGCCCTCTGCCGACAAAAAGAATTCGTATACAGCTTAAAGATTGTACACTAATGACGCTTTCTCATTGGTCCTTTTCCAGCCAATCACGGCTTGGCTTTTTCCTATAAATAGCCGCTCATTTTTCTACGCTCTCCATTCTGACGATTCTTCTTGACAAGTGTCAGACGTAAAGCTTTGAAGATATGAACATTTTAATCAAGGCAATTCTCAAGTTCTGTACTACCAACCAACTCTTTAAACCAATAATTTAAAATGCTTTCGGCTAAAAAAGTTTCTTCTTAGTCGGTCTTGTAGTATTTTACGAACGACTGCTGTGGTAGGTATCTGCCAACTTTATTTTGCAATTTGCAACTTAAACTTTCCCGCTAACCGGCGCTCATGAGCACACAATGACACAACCTTTCTCACATGCCTTCCAGACTATATATATAATGACTATGGTACTAGTGCAAGTACTGTATTGGGTTTCCATTGGATATTTACAAAAACCAACAAATGGAGTTCAATCATGATATGCGCTTAACAGAAAATGCCTAAAAGCACTGACTCAAAATGTATTTGCGTTGGTCTGTGACGTCATGGCGAGTTAGCCGCCCCCTAATCCCTTCAAAAGTTGCCCATGCTGTTACAGCAGCTTTGTATAACCGATTTAACACACAGTAAGCGTCGGTTGAACGAGGGCCATTCTACCGTGTGCTGCAAAAAAGGAAACATCAAAAATTTTACATTTTTTTTTATTTTCTTTTTGTAGAGACTTTTTCCTTCTCCATCTTTTGCAAAACAAAATTAGCTTTCTAGCTGGTGTGGTTTTTGAGATATTCGCACTTGAACTTTTTTGCTCGTTTTTTGCAAAAATGTGCTGCAAAAAGGAAACGTGTGAGAGGCATTATTAACAAAACAATTGAAATTCTTACAATCGAAAATTAAAAAATTATATTTCCATCCATTATTCAAGCTGACTGAACAAGAAAAGCTAATGTGCGTAGGTAAGTGCAAAGTTTAACCCTATATTTGCAAATTCGGCGGTTTATTTTTCAGTTTAGTTAAAAAAAAACAAACTAAAATGTTTATCAGCAATTAGTACGATGATAGTGGAACGGAACCCAGCGAAAACGTGATTTTTTCAATTCCTTAACATTAACTGGGCTTTTGACCTAAAAAGAATAACCGCAAGAAACTTTGCATTCGGGAAAAAAATTAATTTGAAGCTTCTTCATGACCTTCGTTTCCGGCCGGAGCCTGCACTTCCAGTTGCGGTTCGTACCAGTTGGTATCAAATGTATATATGAGACATCATCGTTTACTGTTTCGATTTTGAGAAATGAACTTTTGACAAAATAATATAAATCAATAAAGAGTTTACTCATGGCCGTATGGGAGAAAACATTTTTAGGGATGCAAACTAATTTTGCCCAAAGACTATAAATATTCAAACTTTGATTGATGAAAGTCGATCACATAAACTGGAATTCATAAACTTATACTGTAAACATGTAGTTAAATTTACCAAGATGTTTGGTTTAAATCGATACAAAGCGCACAAATTTGCATTGATCATGGATTAATGCAGACGCATAGCCAGAAATATTCAATCCGGGGGGCGGGCGGTTATCTCGAGGGTCTGGAGCCAGAGCACTTAAAACTTTGCAATCTTTTTTGGCAAAGATAACTTAATTTTAGGCCTATTAAGGTAATAATTAATGCTTTTAAAACGTCCTGACTTAACAATTAGCACTGTAAAAGCATGATTAAACTGGCTACGTAAACGGGCTATGAGGGCGGTGGCTAATGGCAAAATTTCAGCCTTTTTTTTTACAAGCCGGTAAATCTGGAAAAAAAACATAGGTTTTAACTTAATTCGTCTGCATTAAAAAATATTGGGGGAAGGGGCTGAGAGAACATTAATTTAAAGAAGTGATGGGTAATTAGCTAAATTCACTACTGAATAGCCCCCTTCCTCCATTCTACACAACGCTTTTCAAGTCTACGTTAAGCATTTTGTGGGAGGGATCAAATGTGATTGCTTATTTTTTGCCATTTTTTAAAGTTTTTACTGGTTTGCAAGCTTTGCTTTTGACAAATATTACCTTCCGTTAGTAAATGCTTCGAAAGCGGCTTTAAATTACTTTAGAGTGCATATCACAGAAATGATAGCCTTGGAAGTGCAAAAAACTTGATATTTTTTCTACATTTTGGTCGACAGATTAATGGGAGGGGGGCTATAGCTCCTCCCCGCCCCCTTCTGTCTACGCTATACTGGATTAATTATTTTTGTTTTTTGCTGTTAGGCTTTTGATGTGATTTTTCAAAAAAAAAAAGTAGTCATTTAAAGGCCATTTGGGTGACATTTTGCATGTTTTTAAAGCTAATTGAAATAATTTAATTGCTAAGATTAGGAAGCTATTTAAAAGAATTAAGCTCAGATACTTCTTTTGGTCCTTACTCTCTACTACAGGTCAAGTCCAAAGCCCTCTTGACTGGAAGACTGTGAGGTCCATTCGAAGCTTCTTACTAAAGCTCAGATAAATTTTATGTGACGATGAGTTTGCAGCGCTTTTCATGCTACGACTTCCTTACATAATTTGTAATGGTTTTTTATTCTAAATTACATGAAAGCATAAATTGTATTAACCCGCATGCTAAATATACCTCCCTGTCAAAGTGTAAACAACAGTGGTTGGGTTGAAGTAGCTGCAAATTTATCTATCACACTTTATATTTCAGACTTTTGTACTAGCATTATATTTGATGTAAACAGTGTGTAACTGGCTGGTGGCTAAGAGGACTTCACCCCCTAAGCCAAGTCACTTATAAAACTTGGCCCCCAAATACAAAATGCCTTTAAGCGTGTTATTGGACTTGACCTATAAGTAAGGGGGGGCTGAAGAGTCTTGGCGATTCGATTCCTTGAAATGACTTCAAAATTTTAGCAATTTAATGCTTTTAAATGGCCTCAAAAACGTACAAAGTTGATTCAACTAGCGTTAAAACGACTATTTTTGCCGAAAAATTATAAAAATTGCCCCAGACTTTTGTATGCTTAAAGTTGCACCAGTTTGCACAGCTTCTCCATCTAACTAATGCATGTTTGAAACAAAATATTTTAAGTTTTGGTTAAGCCGTTCTTTACCAAAATCTTGGTTGTGGAACAAAATGCAAATTTAGTTGGAACTTTGCGTGCTTAGGACGTTTGTTTTTACTCGACCATTTTAATCAATGAACATCAAAATTTATTAACTTGCTTATAACGGTCAAACCTGGAAAATTGAATATCGGACGTATTGGGAATAACTAAAGCAACATAAATGCTGATTTGGGGGATATTAGGTCATGTGATCGTAAAACGACAATTTTTGGGTTCAAAAATTTTTAATTCGCTAGTAATCCAAAAACCACTGGACACAGAAAGTGTAGTGGTTAAGGCGCCATCTCGGCGTCTAACATGTCCGAAGTTCGATTGGCGCTGCGTTCTTTTCTTTAATTCTTTCTCTTCAAAACCTTGCCTTAAAGTTATAGGGTTCGAGTAGCAATGCCAGTCTGAGAGTTTTTTAATCAAGGTTCTTAAAGAAAGGGTACACTTCAAAAACATGCCGCACCGTCATGTGACCGCAATTTCAGAGACACAAATTTGGCAAAAAGCGGATGCTAATCTCGATAAGTACTGATATTGATGAAAAATGATTTGTGTTTTTTGAACACACTGAAAGCCATATTTCTTTTGTTTGTGTTCTTTTAGACTGCTTTTCTTTTTTTCCTTTTTTTCTTTTTTCTTTATTTGTTTCGTTTTTGTTATTTCTTTTCTTCATCTTACTCTTAAAGCGAAAACTTAGAGAGATCAAACTTTGATCGATAGTAGAATAGATATCATAAAGAACTGGAGACCGCCTGAATTCGAGAGTGAAATGCTGGAGGATTTTTCTTAAACGGGCGTTCAAGAATTTTGAACTTTTAAACCGTTCAAGCTGTAGATGGCCTAAATTCTTGAAATAGGCGGGAATTCAAACTACGTAAAACAAGGAAAAAACTGGGGTTGCCGCAATGGGGGGTTTCTCTCAAGCGGGTCCTCCAAAATTCAAAAATTTTAATCACTCAATAGGAACAGAAGATGAATTTTCAGGACAGGAAAACATAAAGAAAACGTAAAATTTTCGGGTTATGCCACTATGAGAATGATTCCTTTTAAACGGGTTCCACAATATTCAAAAATTTTTAAACTCCCAAGCTAGACAGACGAAACGTTTAGGATAAGTAAATAATAAAAATTTAAAACATGAAAAAATTTGTCGATGCCACGTTAATGGGGATTCTCAAAATGTACTCCTTCTAAACTTAAGACATTTTTACCCGCTTGAGCTAAAAAGATAAAATTTTTGGGATATATAGTGAGTTAGATAAACATGAAAATTTTTAGTGAATCCACGTTGGTAGGTTTCCCGCCAAAAATGCCTCCAAGAAAAAATTAATTACTCGATTTAAACAAGTTAAATTTCTAAGATAAAATCAATATAAAAAACATGAAACTCGGCAAAGTTTTTCGGTTGCCTTGTTTAGGAGGAGTCTCTCAAAATTTTTAAATTTTTACTTACTTGCGGTAAACAAATAAATTTCTATGATACTTCAGTATAAAACAAATATGAAAGAAGTCAAACTTGATGCTGTGCTACGTTGGGAGTGATTTCAGCTAGGCAAATTGAAGTATCGTAGGCTAATATACTGTACAAGAAAGATAAGTTTTGATAAAGCTTGGGAATATCAGGTTGAAAGATCTTAAATAGACCTACCTGAAAGCAAAAGATTTTTAACTGCTGTAAGCTAGATGGTTAAAATAGTCATAATGAGTTGATACCAATGGACTTGCGGATTTGAAGATGGGAGATTTTCTCCCAGATGGACTTCCAACATTTAAGGTAGTGAATGAAGTACTTGAGCTCACTGGCTTTAACAGATTTGAGTTATAGATTGCAGAGGTTTTTAATAAGCTGTCATCTATTATGTTGAAAAAACTTCTTCTAGCGCCTCGAGGTTTTTTAATTAGAAAAGTTTTAGTACTAAATAATCGACTTAATACGCAAGTTCCAAGATGTTGGTTGCTATACTATAGAGTGTAACTTTAATGAAAAAATGGCTGCATAAATTGTCGCTTATTTCTGATCGTGATGAGTAATGAATTTGGTTCATGTAATAAAGTTTTCATCAGAAGTTGCTGGCATTTTAAAGACTACTCTATGTTCTTTCATAATAAATTGAAAATCGGTAGAAGTTGTGAAAAGTGAGTTTGGCGTTGTAAACTGATATTTGCGCTTTTTCATTGAGGTTACTTAATTATTTTGATAACTTTTCCAAATATTTAAAAAGCGAATAACCACAAAGCTGTTAAAGATTGTGAAACAAAATTTCAAAAGGGCGCATTTAAGTTTTTTATCTGACTTTCAGCGACCATAATTTGCTAAACGCAATTGCATCACTATTTTAAAAATTAATAAAGCTCAGTAAAACTTGGATACTGCCGCAAAGTTCGTCAAAATCCACCAAGTATCTCTTGCGATGTCACGTTTTATTATATGGTTTCTTTTTACAAATGCCACTTTATTAACAACAGTTTAAATGGGTGGTAGTGACGGCCCCTTCACAAACCCTTTACAAGGTTTGAGAATTTTCAGGATGCATCGAGATTTCAAAGAAGAAATATCATGATAGACTGCAAACTTATCACAACTAGAAAACACCAAACTAATTAGTCGCTAGAAAGTTTTTGAAAGGAAAATCTGGGTACTTATAAACATCACGTCAATCTACTCGAGCTCTCGTTAGTTGGTTAGATCTTAAGTCAATCGGACTTGAGACGCTATAAACAAAAAATGCCCAAAGCCCCCAAATTTCGGCGCAACTTTTTGTAATTTAAAAGACTAATTGTTTACAGTTTCCGCCGAAAGTTTTGCATGCATTCCTCCAAAAAACGTCTTATTTTGTTGCACTCTCCGCAAAACAAAACAAAAAAAAACATAACAAAAATGCACTCTCCAAAAAACAAAAACAACTAGAAGTACTTTTTTAGATTGAAATAATTGCTCTTTTCTTGAAACCTAATTGACTAATTTTTAATTTCTTATGGAAAAAGCCAAAACAAACAACTAAAACGCAAATGCGTAGTTTTTTGCGAAAAAGCTTTAAAAAGCATTTTCCTTTAATTTTATTTTGTGATGTTAAATTTCAGTTTCATTTCAACCGAATTTGAAAATTTGAGCTTTGTATGTTAATACTTTTAGCGATGTTAATGTTTAAACATAAAAAGAAAGCAACTTTGCATTTTATAGAAGTGCTGCAAAATAAAAGTGCAAATTCAATAAATTCTATCCCATTGTTGAAAAACAATGAAAAATTTTGCAAAAAAGTTAACTTATTGCATCACATTAAGCTAACAATCGCGCACAAAAACTTGATTTTTTCGAAACAAGAATTTTGTCATGTTTCTTTTTTGCAGCACTCGGTAGCATTGCAAAACACTGCACAAAATAGGCATTTGCCTATCACTAAAAAAACAGCAACTTTGCATGCCTAACTGTGACATCACAGTGGCGCTGGAAAGAGTGCATTGCATTTTCTGAAAGTACACTTTACAGTGCAAGTACTGCACTAGGTTGGGGAAGCATATTAAAAAAGACCAAGAAATGGAGTTCAATCATGATATGCTCGTAACAGAAAATGCCTAAAATCACTCATTCAAGGTGTCTTTGCATCGGTCTGTGACATCATGGTGGGTTGGTCGCCCCCCCAACCCATTCAAAAGTTGTGCATGCTGCTGGAGCAGCTTTGTATAACCGATTTAACATTCAAGAAACATCGGGTAAATGAGGGCCATTGCAAAACACTGCACAAATCAGGCATTTGCCTATTACCATAAAACAATAACTTTGCATGCTTAACTATGACATCACAGTGGCACTGCGGAGGGGTGCATTGCATTTTCTGAAACTACAGCTTGCAGTGCAAGTACTGCACTAGGTTTGGAATCGATATTTCCAAAGACCAAGAAGTGAAGTTTAATCATGATATCATGGATTAGGCGTGTTTTATCAAAGTTTATCTATTAGGCCTATTTTATCTAAATGTTGACATACAAATATCATATCGCTTCAAATTTTGTTTGGAAAAAATTCTGCAACATCAAGGTAACTTTGTAGGTATTAAAATATGTGGGACGACTTAATAGAAAGTTCCTTACTATGAAAACTTGGTTTATAAACAAAACGTAAATGGCCTAATTCAAAAAACCTGAAACTGCAATGGGCGTGGTATACCTTGCATAAACTGCTTTTACTGCAAATTTAATTCAGGTTTTGCCTCAATTAAACTTAACTTCTTCTTCCACACACTATTTGTTGGTTTAGAAACGTATCTTTGTGCTTTTTTTTTTCTTTTGAAAATAAATTACCAGTAGGCTTTGGAAATATTTTTGAACTGAGCTCTGAAACACTTAGGCCTTGTTACGCTAGCAGAAAAAACGTCTAGAAAAGAGATCTCGTGATACCCATCGAGGTACCTCTTAAAAAAATTTTCACAAATAGATTTTTAATGCCTGATTAATGGTTAAAAGGTCTTCGGTTGCAACCAGGTGCCGTTTTTAAGATATACCACTTTTACTCGAACGCAGATGAATACAAAGTTGCTGTTTTATGGTAATAGGATAATGCTTGATTTGTCCAGGATTTTCCAATGGCCCTCGTTCAACCGATGTTTACTGAGTGTTAAATCGCTTTAACAAAGCTGCTCCAACAGCATGCGCAACTTTTGAAAGAGTTGGGGGGCGGCCAAGTTGTCATGACGTCACAGACCAATGCAAATACACCTTGAATCAGTGATTATAGGCATTTTTTTGTTACGGGCATATCATGATTGAACTCCATTTCTGGGTCGATTTAGAAGCTTAGAGCTACTGTTTTGGTTGCTGTTGAGAGTTAAAAACAGTTGCAGTTTATCAGAAAACGTGAATAATCATAAATTTTGGACCATTTATAATGTCATAACATCCGATTGGGGGGTTGTACCAAAGATATACTTAACAGAGATGGCCGACTGGTATTGTAAATCGTTCTCGTCACGCATGAGTAATGTTCCAATTTTCGGTCAAATTTCTGATCAAAATGCATTGTTTCTTACGAAGCGAGGTGGGTTAGGTTGAAATATTTTTGTTGTATTTTTGCTGGTGGATAGCCTAGGACTCGAACAAACTCGAAAATGGTTTGTTAATGATATGATGTATCGGAAAATGCGTAAAGCGGAATCTTGGAGTGAGAATGATTGCATTGGCAGATAGGCTAGCCTACTATCTTGCCATAGCCTAGTTTGGGTTATGAATGAAGGCGGCTGAGAACGTTGAAATACTGTCAAAAAAAGGCAAGGGTCATAATATTTCAACCATTCCTACCCCGCTCACTCGCAAAATCGGTAAAAAAATGAAGTGGAGGCCTAATTCAGTGCTGTTTGAGCCTAAAAACTGGCTAAACACGGTAGACGAATGAGAGAGTATAACAGAGGCAGTTAATGAGAAGTTATTGCAGTATCTCGGTCTGTACTTGGAACCTTAAAGTTGGCTGTACACTTAGTTACAGTGAACGCTTCTGTTTGAAGATGAAGCTTGCTGCAATGCCGTGTTTACAGCTACTTTGAAATGTCATCAACCAAGTACCGAATACAACAGAATCAAGACAAGACAAAAAAAGTTTAGACAAACTAGTTTCGGAATAAGTATGCACCTACCGTTTGCATTTGATTAATTACTCTTGACTGCAAGCTGATTTAACAAAATCACATTTGCATGCAAGTTGCTAACAATGCAAACGACTTTAGTGTTCCTATCACAGGGCCGTACATGCCAAACTTGAAAGCTTGAGCTCGGTCTCAAAAGTTTCATGTGATAGTGGTGCTGTCTAGTGACAAGCCATATTAAACAACGTCTAGGATTTTCATAGAGCCAAAGTGTATCCTACTTTGGCCTTGAACTAGTTTTTTAGTCTCCAACTCATGTTTGAAAATTGGCCCCAAATTAAAGTTACGTTTAAACGTTGTTTTTGTAGTCAGTTGACATCAAACTGGAACGTTAGTGTAAGTCACTTTCTGGACAGTTTCATTAATTTTGCCCAAAATACACATAACTTTTCATAATTTCGTATATTGAAAACATGCAACACAACTTCCGATTGGAAAGCATACCTTGGGTGTTATTACATGACATTTTAAACAGGATGTTGGCAAAAGTTTGTTTCGATTCTTCCGTTATGTGTTTATCTCTCTTTGTTGCATTTCGTTTTACTTATAACGATTTATGCTGTTGAACCTACGTTGTGGTTTGCTGTCACGCACACATTTAAAGATAAGGGACAAAATTGGCAGACTGGTTCAAATGAATCTGTATTACACTTCCAAGTTGTTGTTGCAGTTAGCTGACATCAAATTAGGAAGTTAGTCTAGGTCATTTTCTGGAAAGTTTCAATAGTTTTGCTCAAAATACAGAAATGTTGGTCATAGTTTCGTATTTTCAAAGCATTGAAACAAATCTTCGGATTGGAAAGCATACCTTGCGTGTATTTACGTGATATTTTGAACAGATTGTTGGCAAAAGTTTGTTTGGATGCTTCAATTATGTATTGATCTCCATCTGTAACAATTTATTTCACTTTTAAAGATTTATGCTGTTGACCGCAACTTTGTGGTTTGTTGTCACGCATACATTTAAGTGTAACGGACCAAAGTTGGAACACTGGCCCAAATGAAACTGTATTACACTTCCAAGCTGTTTTTATTGTTAACTGACATCAAATTGGGAAGTTAGTATTAGTCATTTTCTGGACAGTTTCATTAATTTTGAATAAATACGAAAAACCTCGTCAAAATTTCGTTGTGTGAATACATTGAAACAAACATTACAGTTGAAAGGCTTACCTTGCGTGTTTGCACAATATTCTGAACAAATTGTTGGCAAAAGTTTGTTTCGATGCTTCATTTATGTGTTTATCTCCCTTTGTTGCAGTGTATTTCACTTTTAAAGATTTAAGATGTTGAACGCAACTTTGTGGTTTGTTGTCAAGCATACATTTAAACGTAACGGACCAAAATTGGCACACTGGTGCAAATGAATCTGTGTTACACTTTCAATTGGTTTTTGTAGTTAGCAGACATCAAATTGGGAAGTTGGTATAGGTCGTTCTCAGGACAGGTTCAATATTTTTGCTTAGAAAACACAAAAATTCGTTCAAAATCCGTATAATTAAAACATTGAAACAAATATTCCGATTGGAAAACATACCTTGCGTGTATTTAAATGATATTTTGAACTGATTTATGGCCAAAGTATGTTTAGATGCTTCATTTATGTGCTCGTAGTTGCTTGTTACATTTCGTGTCATTTTTAACGATTTATGCTGTTGAACGCAACCTGGTTGCGTTTTGTCACGCACACATTTAAGGGTAACGGATTAAAGTTGACACGCTGCTCCAAATGAATCTGTATTACACTTCTAAGTTGTTGTTGTAGTTAGCTGACATCAAATTGGGAAGTTAATACAGGTCCATGTCTAAATAGTCATTAATTTTGCTAAAAATGCACAAAAAAATTCATAATTTCGTCTTTTCAAAAAATTGAAATTATTCCTTCGATCGGAAAGCATACCTTGCGAGTATCTACATGATGCTTTGAACAGATTGTTGGCAAAAGTTTGTTTAGGTGTTTCATTTATTTGTTGATCTCCATTTGTTGCACTATGTGTCCCTTCCAACGGTCTTTGATGTTGAACGCAACGTTGTGGCTTACTGTCACGCATACATCTAAGGGTAATGGACCAAAGTTGGCACACTGGTCCAAATGAATCTGTATTACATTTCCAAGTGGTTTTTCTAGTTAGCTGACGTCAAATTGGGAAGTTAGTTCAGGTCATTCTCTAGACACTTTCACTAATTTTGCTCAAAATACACAAAACTCGTGGTAAATTGGTACAATCAAAGCATTGAAACTAAATTTACGATTTGAAAGCATACATTGCGTGTATTTGAATGATATTTTGAACAGATTGTTGGCAAAAGTTTGTTTGAATGCTTCACAACCTTGTTCATCTTCATTTCTTGCATTTCGTTTTACTTTTAACGATTTATGCTGTTGAACGCAACGTTGTGGTTTACTGTCACGCATACAATTAAGGTAACGGACTAAAGTTGGCACACTGGTCCAAATGTATCTGTATTACACTTCGAAGCTGTTTTTGTAGTTAGTTGACATCAAATTGGGAAATTAGTATAGGTCATTTTCTGGACAGTTTCATTAATTTTGCCTAAAACACAAAAAACTTCGTCCTAATTTGGTATAATCAAAACATTGAAACAAATCTTCCAGTTGGAAAGCATACGTTGCGTGTCTTTAACTCATATTTATAAGTGACTGTTGGCAAAAATTCGTTTAGATGCTTCATTTATGTGTTTACACTTGTTTGTTGCATTTCATGTCACTTTCAAGGATTTGTGTTGCTGAACGCAACGTTGTGGCTTACTGTCACGCATACATTTAAGGGTAACAGACCAAAGTTGACACACTGATCAAAATGAATCAGCATTACACTTGGAAGTTATTTTTGTAGTTAGCTGATATCAAATTGGAAAGTTAGTAAAGGTTATTTTCTCGACGGTTTCTTAACTTTGCGTAAAACACAAAGAACTTCGTCCTAATTTGGTAAAATCAAAGCATTGAAACAAATATTCCAATTGGAAACCATACCTTGCATGTATTTACATAATTTTTTTAACCAAAATGTTTGCAAAAGTTTGTTTAGACGCTTCTTTTATGTGTTTATACTTGTTTGTTCAATTTCGTGTCACTTTCAGCAATTTATGCTGCTGAACGCAATGTTGTTGCGTGCTGTCACGCATATATTTAAGGGTAACGGACCAAAGTTGGCACACTGGCCCACATGAGTCTGTATTACACTTCCAAGTTGTTTTTGTAGATAGCTGACATCAAATTGGGAAGTAAGTTTAGGTCAATTATTGGACATTTTGTTGAACAAAAGCCTCAAGTTGAACAAAACTTCGTCATATTTTAGTATATGGAAAACATTGAAACAAATTTTCCGATTTGAAAACATACCTTGCGTGTATTTAGATGATATTTTAAACAGGGTGTTGGTAAAAGTTTGTTTACGTGCTTCAGGCATGTGTTTATTTCCATTTGTTGCAATTCGTGTCACTTTTAACGATTTATGCTGTTGAACGCAATGTTGTGGCTTGCTGTCACGCATACTTTTAGGGTTAATAGACCAAAGTTGACACACTGGTCCAAATGATTCTGTGTTACATTTGGAAGTTGTTTTTGTAGATAGCTGACATCAAATTGGGAAGTTAGGATGCGTCAATTTCCGGACAGTTTCATTATTTTTGCTTAAAATGCAAAAAGCTTCGTCCTAAATTCCTATAGTTAAAGCATTAAAACAAACATTCCAAGTGAAAAGCTTACCTTGCGTGTAGTTACATGATATTTTGAAGAGATTATTGGCAAAAGTTTGTTTAGATGCTTCATTAGTGTGCTTCTCTCCTTTTGGTGCATTTTGTGTCACTTTCAAAGATTTATGCTGTTCAACGCAATGTTGTGGGTTGCTCTCACGCATACATTTAAAGGTAACGGGCCAAAGTTGACACACTGGTCCAAATAATTCTGTATTACACTTTCAAGTTGTTTTTCCAGTTAGCTGACATCAAATTGGGAAGTTAGGATATGTCAATTTGGGGACAGTTTCATTAATTTTGCTTAAAATACACAAAGCTTTGTCCTAAATTCGTATGTTCAAAGCACTGAAAGAAACATTTCAAGTGAAAAGCTTACGTTGCGTGTAGTTACATGATATTTTGAACAGATTGTTGGCAAAAGTTTGTTTAGATGCTTCATTTATGTTTTGGTTGTGCACGGGCTGACAGTAGACACTATCTTGTCGAGTGCAAGAAGTTTATGAAGTTACCTCCTCAAGAACGACGTCAGACTGTGATTACAGCAGGAAGATGTCTTAATTGCTTATCGACGGAACATTTAGCTCGCTACTGCTCTTCTCGGTGCAAGTGCCGAAAGTGTGGTCCTAATTGCCGAGCTAAGCATTCTAGTGCTATTCATGACTGCTATGAATTTCAGACCGTTGGGGCCGCTGGCGAGACCAAGGCCGCTCCTGGCAGTCCTGTTGCATCATCTGTCGCTAGCACATCCATTGATAACGTAAAAAATGTCCTAAAAGTGAGACTTGCTGAGGAAGGTACAGTCTTGCTTCGAACTAGCAAAGTTAGAGCGATCAATCAGGCTACTGGTCGCTCGACACTGGTGTATGCTCAGCACGACACTGCCTCGCAAGCGACACTCATTTCAGACTCGTTAAGACAAGAACTTGGGCTTGAAGTTACGACAGATTCTTCTATAACTATTCGTACACTTGCAGACCAAACTGCAAGCTGTATAGGTAAAACTGATTTCAGTCTAGAATCTCTAGTCACGGGAGACAACTATAAGATTACTGGTGCCCTTGTGATGCCAGCCTTTTCTTACGATAAAAGTACTCTTCCAAATGCAGTGGATACGAGTAAGTTGAAACATTTCCATGGAGTGGAAATTCCCGTTATACCTAACGTAAGTGAGTGGACATTTTGATCGGGCAGTCTGATAAAGCACTAATTACTGTTTTGAAAGAGCTTGAGGGTTCGAACTCGAATGAACCCAACCTGGTGATCACACGACTTAGACCGATTGCTAGCGGAGGTAGAGTTCAAGGAAGCTCTAAATCTGTGAGAGCGTTGCGAGTCGAGACGATTTCTACTGACCCAGACTGTGGACTTTGTGATAAATTGCAACAAGAACTTCTCGCGGTTAATAATGCTTTACGCGAATATAAGCTGCTTGATGAAGAGGTATTGACATCAAAAAACGATGAGCTTACCTGCAGCTTGATTGAACCATTTATTTGCATTGTAGACGGTCGGTATCAAATGCCGGTTCCGTTTAAACCTGATGTTCTTAAGGAACTTCCTAATAATTACGATATTGCATTAAAGTGAACATTGTCGATGCGTCGTACTGCTGCAAAAAACTCGCAGTTAAAAGAGACTTAGACAGATACGTTTGTTGAGTTACTAAAGCATGATTGGATTGTGCCTGCGGATGAAAATGAAAACGATTCTTCTAAAAAATGGCACATACCATTTTTTGTTACTAAGATGGCTAAGCCTAGAGCTGTCTACAATGGCGCTGCTACAGCTGGTGGCGAGTCATTAAATCGGGCAGTTTTAGCCAGTGAAAACCTTTTAAATGGCTTGGTCGATGTGTTGATGCGCTCTCGCGTGGGAAAATATGCTTGCGTAGCCGATGTGAGTAAGTGCTTCTTTTAAATTAAGCTTCCTCGGGATCAACAAGATTGGTTCCATATTATTTGGTTCAAGGATAATAACATAGTTAGTGGTGAAATTCAAATCTTTCGCTTTACTCGGCACGTGTGGGGTATAAACTCGAGCCCTTATGTAGCACCCATGACGCTCAATCGGCTGGTGGTTGACAACTCTACGCATGCTAGTATGGTGACCTTAAATGCAATCACGCAAAACAGATATATGGATGACTTGCTGTTTGCTGGCGACACTTTATCAGACGTGGAGACCTTTGCTAGAGAAGGGGTTGAGCTCTTTGAAAGCAGGGGATTCTAGTTACGTAAAACCAATGGCCATGCTAAGTCTGTCTTGCAACAGGTTCCCCAATGCAATCATGCTCCTTCAGTTGGCAAGATTGACATTGGGTCGCAGCCTTTGCCGGACTCTACAGCGCTGGGCCTTTCCTGGGACCCAGAAAGTGACACACTGAAGATTGGTGGTCGCATGTTTGTCAAGGCAGCCACGAGACGCGAGATGGCGAGTCAGCTTGCGAGTCAATTTGACCCTTTGGGTATAGTGGCGCTGCTGCTTCTGGGGGTAAAGTTGATTTTGCAAAAAGTCGCGGCGTCTGGAGTGGACTGGGACGACGCTGTATTGTATGAAGTTAAAAAAGATTGGAAAAAGTGGCTTGAAACTTCGAATATACTATATGAATTTTGCATTCCTCGCAACTTCCTTTTGGAACACACCGAGATCAGAAATGACGCAGAATATCAACTGCATGGGTTCTGTGATGCTTCGAACTCTGCGTTTTCTTGCACAATCTATTTGCGTGGCGTTAGTGCTGGAAAGCACAAGTCAGTTTTGTGATTGGAAAATCTAAGTTAGTTCTCACTCATCAAAAAGGGTGGGTTATATCTTGCAAAGAGTTAGAAGCAGCTAAGATGCTAAGTGAATTGATGCTTCATACTTTTAAAGCTTTGCACAATCTTAACTGTAAAATCTTTTGTTGGACCAACTCGCTGGTAGTTCTAAAATGGATTGTGAACCCAGACCTGTCACTTGCTCGCTTTGTTAAACGGCGTGTCGACAGAATTCTTCTTGTGGTGTCATCTGGCTGTTGGCGCTACGTTAATACGATTTTAAACCCTGCAGACGTGGGCACTCGCGTGCAGAGCTGTAAACAGCCTAGTTCACTTGATTTGTGGTTAAAAGGACCCTCCTTTCTTTTGCAGGAGCAGGTGGATGCCAGGCCTCCTGAGCATTCGGTGGTCGTGCGCAGAACTCTGGCAAGCAGCGTAGATTTGTCTTCTGGCGACGCAGCTTTGGATAGGCTTATCGAAGCTTCTCCAAGTCTGTACACGCTAAAGAAGTGCTGTGCATATCTGGCTGCATTTTCGGAGTTTGTCGTTGCGAAAGCGAAGGGAGTTGCTTTTAAAAAACCCGTTTTGAATGCTTGTTACTTGGATAAGGCCTTTGGTAATATTGTTAAGTATGTTCAATCTCAGCGGTTTGGGGCCACTATTGAACTTTTAAGTAAAGAATCACCCGATGAATTTGAATCTATTCTTAAACGTTTAGGCAACAAAACTAATGATTCTGATTCTAAACGCCGCTTAAATGAATTAAAAACTCTGCGTAATTTGCGCCCTTGCGTAGATTTGGATAATTGTTTGCATATTGTAGGCAGGCTCGAAAATGCAGACTTTCCACTTGATGCTAAACACCCTTTAATTTTACCTGGAAGGCATTCTTTGACTAGACTTACTGCGCAATATAAGCATGTTGGCTGGACATGGTGGTCCGGCATATACGTTAATGAAAACCTGCGAACGTTTTTGGATTATTCATGGCATTTCCAGCGTAAAATTTTACATCGCAAACTGCGCAAAATGTGCCTTGTTAAAAGCTAAACCGGTTTTTCAATTAATGGCAGATTTGCCATCATGCCGAGTTACTGTTTGCAACAAACCTTTTAAATTTATTGGACTTGACTACTTAGGCTCTTATATTTTTCGACAGAACCGCAGTGATTGCAAAAAGTGGGGCTTGCTGTTTACATGTCTTTGTACACGCTGCTTGCACATAGAACTGGTGACAAGCCTGGACCTAAACAGCTTTCTCCTTGCTTTTACTCGCTTTGTTAATTTGCGTGGGGCAGTGGACACTTTTTATTCGGACAACGCGTTGATGTTCCGTGCCGCATCTGATAAGTTACCAAAGTTGTTGGGTCTTCTGAATTTGTTAACTCGTTGCGTAAGTTCAATATAAATTGGTTAAACATTCCTCTGTATGCTCCTAGCCAGGGTGGTAGTTGGGAAGGCATGGTGAAACTGTTTAAAACTGTGTTGGGGCGGGTTGTGGAACAGATTTGCCAAATACCTTCTCTAATTGAGTTACAGACTTTTTTCACTGATGCCGTGAGAATTGTGAACGACCGCCCCCTAACAACACTTAGCGATCAGCCCAACGATTTGTGCCCCATTACATCTTCGTCCTTTTTGGGACAGCTTTTGGCCTTTAACACTCCTCTTTGTGGGTTGCACGACCAAGGGGACCTTCGCAACGATTACTTGTATAACTCCACGCAAGCCCATCGTTTTTGGCTTCTCGGGATGAAATCATATTTACCCAGTCTCCAGGGCTATAACAAATGGCGTACACTTCAAACTAACCTTGAACCTGGGCAGTTAGTTCTTGTAGAGGATGCCTAAGACATTGCCTCAAAGGGAGCGTATAGATGGGGACGCATTAATAGCCTGCATCCACAGTTGCATAAAGGAAAAGAAATAGTTTGTAGGGCGACGGTGGCCGTTTTGAAAAACACCTCTACAGCAGGCAACTGCGAGATTGAATATGTTCTTCGTGATCTAATTAAAATAGCTGCTGTCTGATTTTAACTTTTCATTTGTGAATTTTATTGGTGATTTTATCGTGATCTCGTGATGGCCGAATTGTAATTATGAATTTAACGTCGTTTTTTGTGAAACTTTGGTGCAATTTATTCGTGATCGTGAATTTTGTGATAGGCTATGTTATACTGTGAACTTTCAATTCTAATCATAAACGTTTTATTGTTTAAAAGCTTGCCCTTTGCCCTACTGTTGCGCTGTTTGTTTACGTTCTTCTGATGTCATAATTTTGTGATGCTACTCACGATAGATAGTCCCCTTCATAATTTACTTCATTTACTCGTTTAGTAAGGTTTTAAGTCGAAGCGTGATCTGTGCTTTCACTTTGTGTTTTTTGTTTGAAACTTACCTACGGATAAAATTTCAAAAGAGCCGCTTATGTTACAGCACAATCTTTTATTGAGAATCGAACCTAGGTATTTATGTTCTGTCCTTAACACGTCCATTTACCTTATTTCCATAATACTTTGTGTTGCGTCTTTCATAATTCGCTCCTCAGAAACTCTGCAAAGTTGCCTGAAAGACGCGCCGTTTTGCCTTTGCTGATCACCTTTTTTGAAGTGCAACGTTTTAATTCTACCACAGTAGTTAAATCAGTCTTATTTTTGGACAGTAGCGTTAAAAAGTTTTTTATTTATGCTGTTAAACTAAGTTTTTCAGTTTTAAGTGTTATCCGCCCAGCCGGGTAATTTTCGAAAAATTTTTGCTGGACTGGTCTTTTTTATTTGCCTTTTTATTAATACAAGTGTGTCTTGAACCTCCATTGTTAGCCTCTTGAGCGCAAGGACCAGACAACGAAGACCTAAGCATTCCGCCTAGGACACACCCATCAATCCATAAAAAGCATTAAATCTTTGCGTGACAGTAAGCCACAGCATAAATCGTTAAAAGTGACACGAAATGCAACAAATCGAGACAAACACATAAATGAAGCATCCAAACCAATTTTTGCCTACAATCTCTTCAAAATATGATGTAACTACACGCAAAGCATGCTTTCCAAATGAAAGATTTGTTTCAATGTTTTCAATATACGAACTGATGACGAATTTTTATGTAATTTGAGCAAAATTAATGAAACTGCATAAAAAACGACCTGTATTAACTTCCCAATTTGATGTCAGCAAACTACAAAAACAACTTCGAAGTGTAATACAGATTCATTTGGACCACTCTACCAACTTTGGTGCGTTACCCATAAATGTAAGCGTGACAGCAAGCCACAATGTTGCTTTCAACCGCATAAATTGTTAAAAGTGATACGAAATGCAACAAATCGAAAAAACATAAAATCGAAGCATCCCAACAAAGTTTTGCCAACAATCTTTTCAAAATATCATGT